>APFE030963067.1:3610-71183 GCA_000404065.3 Pinus taeda | reverse complement strand
ATTTCAGTGAGTCTTCAAGTAAAATTTGGTCACTAGGCATTAGGTTTGGGGTTTGATTTTACCCTTGTCAAAATTGTCCAAATGAAATTCTATGTCACTATTCAGCTGAGTCTACCATCATTCAAAGGGTTGTCATCATCATGTCAAGTTCCATTGGGTCATTTCACTCCTTGTTCATGTTTCAGTTGTGCCTATGGCAAGGTTCATTTCCCTCTCCTAGGGTTTTGAAGCTAATTTCTCTTGGATGGTCAAATCATCGGAAAAGCTTGTATCCTGATGTTCATACACCTTCCCTTATCCATAATATACCTTATCAAACTCTTCCCATCACTGAGATCCCCCAAATTCCTCATTTTCGCACAAACCCTAGTTTCTTGCTACAACTTGGCAATTTCCTATGGTTGGGCCTGTGTTTTGCCTTTTTGGACCCCTTCCCCTCACTCAATTTCTAAGATTCCACTTTCCCCTACTTTCTAACATCCCTCCCTACTTCCCAAAATTTCCTCAAGAATTTAGAAGCTCCCTATCCCCTTCATTTTGGTAAATCCCTTGTCCCACACATCGGGATATGTTTCACACAAATGATGTTTTTGAGTGATCAAAGATGAATTTGGGAAAATTGAGAGAGGTTGTTGTCTAAAACAGACCAAGGAAGAAAACCATCCTTCACTTTTTACACAGGTGTCATGGTTTCGAAGAAATGGAAAAAATACAATTGTCTCGGGAGAATTGATGCACCTCTGGAGCGACCTCGGGACAATCAAGTTTTATCCTAGCTCGGTTGGCAAAATGACTTGCTTGATGATTAAAAAGATAACTAGACACAAATATATTTCCAATGAGATATCATGAGCTCAATTTGGAGTTGAGGAAGACATTCAAAAGTTGAATGTAACGACACTCTACCGTGAGGCAGCCTCATTTGGCACAGTTCAACCAGTCTTGGGAAATTTGATTTTTGACAGGGAAAATGAACTCCAAATTGACATATTCTGGTGGGGTTGGAAAGTAGACTCACATAAATTTCTAGTGAGCTATCCGAAGCTCAATTTGGGGTCAAGGAAGACATTCAAAGGTTGACCACAACAACACTATGCCTTGAGGTAGCCTCATTTGGCACAGTTTGACCAGTCTTGGGAGATTTCATTTTTGACAGGGCAACTGAACTCCAAATTGAAATATTCTAGTGGAGTTCGAAATTAGACAGGACATTCTTTCTAACAAGCTATCATGCACTCAATTTGGATGCCAGGAAGGCCTCCAAAAGTCACCTGGAAAGGAGCATGACGCACAGGAGGAGGAGCGCGACGGTTTTATAAGTATTTCACTCCATATGGTCAGTTATACAAGTGGCAAAGGAAGGAAAAGGGTCACCCAAGCCATTTTTCATGTTTGTGGCACTACACCTGTAGCTGATGTTTGGATCTCCACCTTCATTTTGCGACCCTTGGGCGTTCTATCTCTTCATAGCGCATTCTATATATTGTATGCAAACCATTTGCAAAGGAATTGGTTGGTTGGCTTGTAACTTATGGGAGATTGTGGGAAAGAAACTTTGTTTCTGCACTGTATATTCTTACAGAGAATTAATGAAAGGCAGCGGCTCTATTTCATGAGATTCATGTGGTTGTGAGTGTAGCAAATGTGTCTCTTATGTTTCATATGTATTTTGTTATGTTTAATAGTTTCATTTCATATTCATTTCTGGTGAAATTTTTCGAATGAGATTAGGTAGAATTCAATTTTATTGCTCTACCTGTGGGAAAATTTCATGTGCAGTGTTTCATTCTTCTGTTGAAAAGGATTCATGTTGTCCATGCCCTTTTCACCTCCTTAATCAATCTCTCCATTTCTTTGTTATGTTCCATAGTTTCATTTCGTATCCATTCCTAGTGAAATTTTTCGAATGAGATAAGGTAGAATTCAATTCTATTGCTCTACCTATGGGAAAATTTCATGTGCAGTTTTTCATTCTTCTGTTGAAAAGGATTCATGTAGTCCATGCCCTTTTCACCTTCTTAATCAATCTCTCCATTCTGCCACATCTTAAAACTAAAATTGCTATGCTTTCAGCCTACCTTGCCTCACGAAATAATTTGTGCCTTTATGTTAAGTTCTCTGTTCATTGAGGTCCAGTGGTCCCATAACATCCCAGAAACACAGTCATTCATAAAAATCACTCCTTTTTTTCATTTCCACTTACTAGCCTAAGATAAATAGTTCATTTGAAAGTCATCTCAGTCCTTTTCGTTCATCAATTCACTGAGTGTGACTCGGAGAGAGCCCTCTCCTGTTCTAGTAGGGCTAGCTACCAGACTGAGTGTGGTTTGTGGTTACCCTGAATTTTGCCTTCTTTCAGCCTAAGGCGGATTTAGGTGCTAAAATAGTGGCGACTCCGCTGGGGAAGAAAATGGTTTGCTTAAAGATTGTCTTGCCCTAGGACATACCTCAAGTTCATCTCTGATGGTTGATGGTGAACAACAATCAGACATAAGAAGACGACTGAAATTATGCACCTGGTGACTCCATTCACTGAAGAAACCAGCAATCGATGCTTCATGGTGACTCCACTGCAGAGGGATCAGTAGCTTTGAGATTTTTTAAAGATGGATCAGATTGCAAGAAGATACGCTCCCATGAGCCGAGATCACATTCCAGGCTTTCCAAATAAAATTTTGAAGGTAGATTGGTCAAAGAATTTGCCTATGTTTAAAGATGATGGTAAGAAGGATGCTACTTTACATCTAGTTCGATTTCACATGCATATTTGGAAGTTGAAGGTTGATTTTCCTAAAGATTTCTTAATGAAGATATTCATGGCCACTCTTGAAGGTGAAGCCCAATCTTGATATGAAAATTTGCCTGCTGCTTGTATTTACTGTCTAAAGGATTTTCATGCCCTGTTCATTGAAAGATATAAAGACTCTTATCCATCATTGAATCTAGTTCATGATTGTTGCAAGCATGCTTATGGTTTTATTGAGAGCCTTGAAAAATATTATGAGGATGATAATTTTATGGATCATGAGATCATGGAAGCCCTGTATGAAATTCCCTTTCAGCAGCGTGAAGACGATCATGAAAATTTGCAGCATGATCAAGATTGTAGTACGGTGAAAAATGAAGGAATTTTGCATCTTGACAGTCCCGTGAACATCTTTATAGATCAGCTGGTTGAAGATGTCCATATGACTGAAAGTGATGAAAGAAAAATGGTCGATTTAGATTTGTCCATAGAAGAAGACAAAGTTATGGATCCAAAGGCTCTCATGTCACCAGAACAAAGCCTTCATAAAGAGGTAATGTAGTCAATTCATGAACAACAAGACGAGATCTCCGCTCAAGTAAGTGAAAAAGTTTTCTTGGATGAAATATTGGTAGATGAGGGCAATGTCATATTTGAGTATCAAGAACCATCCGAAGTTTCTTTTCTCATGATTGATGAACTTAATGAGGCACATCATAATCGGATTGTTTTATCATATGAAGAAAAATATATTCAGACTGTAGAAGACCAGAGCAATCAAAATTGCCATTCAGATTCTTCCTCATATGTTTCATGTTTTGAAGTGTTCTTTGAAGAGGAAATCCGCTCATCTGCTTGTTCCGAATTTTTTGAGGACCAGGAACATAATTTTTCTAAAGTAAATTATGAAGGAAGATTAGAATCAAAAGAAAAAACATCTTGTTTCCTCAGCAGGAGGTAAATATTCATGTTTTTCATGATCCAATGGCAGATTTGTTGCAGACAGCAGTAAAGGTCATTATTGCAGTATTTAGTGATGAAGGAGATCATGGCCAATTATGTTTTTGGATGCCCAGTTACCAATATCAATTTTTGACCAGAAGATATGATCGGAAGAATCAGTCAAGAAGCCATCTTCTTGATTGGTTACATTGACAATTTGATATAGTTTCATGATATATAGTCTTGTAAGAAATAAAGGTGGTCATGCACTACCACCAAGATTTAAGTTTTAAGTTCAGTCAAGTTTTTTTAGTCATGTCAGTTTGCATTGAGTCAGTTTGAGTCAAGTTTCAGTCAATAAATTGAGTCATGTTGGTTTGTCGGAATAACGGACTCCATAGCCCAATGGACAAAAGGCACTGTCTAGCTCTTCTAGAGATCTGTTGTTCTTAGCACCTCCAAGGAGCTACCATCCCCCATTGGAGCCAATTTTAGTTTCAGTCTTTGCAGCCTTCTTCCAGTGATCAAACATGCTCTTACACAAGTGATTTTAAGGTGTCAAGGTCAAATTTTATCATTTCAGTGAGTCTTCAAGTAAAATTTGGTCACTAGGCATTAGGTCTGGGGTTTGATTTTACCCTTGTCAAAATTGTCCAAATGACATTCTATGTCACTATTTAGCTGAGTATACCATCATTCAAAGGGTTTTCATCATCATGTCAAGTTCCATTGGGTCATTTCACACCTTGTTCATGTTTCAGTTGCGCCTATGGCAAGGTTCATTTCCCTCTCCTAGGGTTTTGAAGCTAATTTCTCTTGGATGGTCAAATAATCGGAAAAACTTGTATCCTGATGTTCATACACCTTCCCCTATCCATAATATACCTTATCAAACTCTTCCCATCACTGAGATCCCCCAAATTCCTCATTTTCGCACAAACCCTAGTTTCTTGCTACAACCTGGCAATTTCCTATGGTTGGGCTTGTGTTTTGCCTTTTTGGACCCCTTCCCCTCACTCAATTTCTGAGATTCCACTTTCTCCTACTTCCTAACGTCCCTCCCTACTTCCCAGAATTTCCTCAAGAATTTAGAAGCTCCCTATCCCCTTCCAGTGGGGTTGGAAAGTAGACTCACAGACCTTTCCAATGAGCTATCATGAGCTCCATTTGGGGTCGAGGAACGTATTCAAAATTTGACTGCAACAGCACTCTGCCTTGAGGCAGCCTCATTTGGCATAGTTTGACCAGTCTTGGGAGATTTGATTTTTGACAGGGCAAATGAACTCCAAATTGAAAAATTCTGGTGTGGTTCAAAAGTAGACAGGACATGATTTCTAACAAGCTATCCTATGCTCAATTTGGATACCATGAAGGCCTCCAAAATTCACCTGGAAAAGAGCGCGACGCACAGGAGGAGGAGCGCAGCGGTTTTATAAATATTTCACTCCATATGGTCAGTTATACAAGTGGCAAAGGAAGGCAAAGGGTCACCCAAGCCATTTGTCATGTTTGTGGCACTACACTTGTAGCTGATGTTTGGCTCTCCACCTTCATTTTGCGACCCTTGGGCGTTCTATCTCTTCATAGCACATTCTATATATTGTATGCAAACCATTTGTAAAATAATTGGTTGGTTGGCTTGTAACTTCTGGGAGACTGTGGGAAAGAAACTTTGTTTCTGCACTATATATTCTTACAGAGAATTAATGAAAGGTAGCGGCTCTGTTTCATGAGATTCATGTGGTTGTGAGTGTAGCAAATGTGCCTCTTATGTTTCATATGTATTTTTTTATGTTTCATAGTTTCATTTCATATTCATTTATGGTGAAATTTTTCGAATGAGATTAGGTAGAATTCAATTTTATTGCTCTACCTATGGGAAAATTTCATGTGCAGTGTTTCATTCTTCTATTGAAAAGGATTCATGTTGTCCATGCCTTTTTCACCTCCTTAATCAATCTCTCCATTTCTTTGTTATGTTCCATAGTTTCATTTCGTATCCATTCCTGGTGAAATTTTTCGAATGAAATTAGGTAGAATTCAATTCTATTGCTCTACCCGTGGGAAAATTTCATGTGCAGTGTTTCATTCTTCTGTTGAAAAGGATTCATGTTATCCATGCCCTTTTCACCTTCTTAATCAATCTCTCCATTCCGCCACATCTTAAAACTAAAATTGCTATGCTTTCAGCCTACCTTGCCTCACGAAATAATCTGTGCCTCTATGTTAAGTTCTCTGTTCATTGAGGTCCAGTGGTCCCATAACATCCCAGAAACACAATCATTCATAAAAATCACTCCTTATTTTCATTTCCACTTACTAGCCTAAGATAAATAGTTCGTCTGAAAGTCATCTCAGTCCTTTTCGTTCATCAATTCACTGAGTGTGACTCGGAGAGAGCCCTCTCCTGTTCTAGTAGGGCTAGCTACCAGACTGAGCGTGGTTTGTGGTTACCCTGAATTTTGTCTTCTTCAGCCTGAGGCGGATTTAGGTGCTAATAGTAAGCATTTCTTGTAGAAACTTTGTCAAATCTGTCTTCAAATCTTCCATCTTAGCTTCCACGCCTTTCTTTAAATCATCCACCTTAGCTTCCATGCCATCCATCTTAGCTTCCATGTCATTCATATTAACTTCTACTCCTTTCTTTAAACCATCCATATTAGATTCCACGCCATACATCTTAGCTTCTACGTCTTTATTTAAACCATCCATCTTAGCTTCTGTTACTTTTTGTGCGAGTGAATTTTGTTGCACTTGGTCGCGTAATTTTGATATATCATGTTGCATTTCTTCCTCTTCTTCATGAGTCATGCTAGAGATTTCAGGTTGCTTACTAGGTGTTTCCATTTTCTTTCCTCGGGGCATCAATTAATGATAATAATGTTTCGCTATGCCATTTGAATTCTTTCAAACTATTTTTTCAAACCAAATTTATGCAAAAATTTAAAAAAATTACACACCTTTTTCCACTTTGTAGGAGCTCGATATTGAACCTATTGTATCTCTGTAATTTTGGATCTCCAAGATTTAAAATTTCTTCCTACAATAACCCTCTGAGTCCTCTTTCCAATGCCACCAGTCTAATCAAAATTGGGTTCTCGAAGAAAGAGTTATGTCCAACCTCCCACGATGACCTAATTATATAATTTTTCAGTATAGCAAACTTGTACGACATGCCACGTGTCATTGTTTCAACCTTCTGATTAGAAAATGATATATAGAAAACTAAAGTCCATCCTCTTCTGTAACTTCTTACAAAACTTCAATCTGATGCTCACAAAGAAAGTTATGACAATTTTCCCCAGGTCACCATTTTGAGATGTAATTCATGTGCTTGCATAAATCCTAAATTTCTTGGACTGTATCTCTAAAAATATAACGAAACAAGATCTGAAATTCGGGTCCAAGATTCCCCACGATTTCGGCTCAAATGGGTTTTAATTTCAGAGTTTGTGACTTCGTAGAAAAAAAATTATAGTGCAAATTCCATGATGACCTGTTTGAGATTGAATCTTGGAGCTTGCAAAAACCCTAGCTTCCTTAGATCTTATCTCCAAAACTATAGTGAGACAAGATCTAAAATTCGAACCCGAGGTTTAGAAAGATTTTTTCTCAAATGGGTTTTTTTTAGCGTCTGAAATGTCACAAAAAAAAAGTTATAGTGAAAATTCCACAAAGACTTGTTTGGAGCAAGTGAAACCCTAGAATCCAAAGCTCTGATAACAAATGTTATGAAACCAACTCACAAAAGGTAGAAAAGATAGATCAACGCCCTAGAAATCAGACTCTTCGAAGGGGCAAACTCCTTTACATTACACAAATGAACAAATCTTGGATGATACAAATGACAAAACCTCCTTTCTATATATAGGAGTCTAAGGGTTCACAATATAAGCAAAGCCGACCTAACAATATTAATATAAGGGCACAATAATAACAATATGGGGACAATAGAGGCACAACAATAAAAATAAGGGATACAATGACAATAGTAATGGGGGAATCACTAGTATTACAATGACCTAACATTGAATCGTAGTCTATAATGTGTTGCAAAATACATAGTCGATTTCCAACTAGGCTTGAAAAACATCTCAAAACTCAAGAAACATCATATTGCATTGCTTCAGGTTCAAGATTTCCTAGTTTTCATGCGATATTTAGTGATTCCATTAAAGCCCATTTGAAAGCTGAAAATGTGATTTTATGGAATGTCGACTTTGGATATAGAAGCTCATGTAAAGAATGAACAACTCGAACAATACTTGCATCTTCTAAATGCATTGTGCAAAAAGAAATTTGCTATCCATTTATGTTATGTACTTAAAAGCACTTTCTTAACCAATGACATTCTCAATGTCCCAAATGACATTCTCAATGTCATCTAACTCTTTATTTATTGTTTCCATGTATAACGACCACGTGTAACAATTTTGTGTGTGACACACGTTAGACATGACTGATTATGTAAACATATTTATGCTGAATCACAAAAATATAGGAAATTAAATAAATATGAAACCTTGTGATACATTGTACGAAGTGATTGATATTAATTGGCTTCAGTTGTTTAAAAATCAGTATTGTGTAGAAGGAAAGTGTGCTAGAGAATTGTGTGGGGGGAAGTGAATGTGATGGTGCAGAACTTTGACATAAAAAGACTGTGTTTGTTATTGCATATACTCATTCTCTGGCACAAATCATAAAACAAAGGTTCTAAGTTTTATGAAGATTTTGTGATATAACTTTGACAAGTAATGAGTCAGTTTTTGCATTGGCTAAGTGTTGATCATGCGTTGTCTTTTGGAATGCATATTGGAATAGTTCATGGTTCTCGAGGGGTTCGTTACGATTGGTTTTTCTCATAGTTTTCAGAATCAATAGTCTGTTCTAAGAATTGTGCATTTTTCTCATTAGTGTAAGAGTCATAAATCAAAAGGTCTAAGTTTTGTAAATCTCTTGTGATGTAATTTTAACAATTAACATGTTGGTAGTTGCATTGGACATGCGTTGATTATGAATTCATTTTTGGCATGCATATTTCCAATGAACATTGGTATAGTTCATAGTTTTAGGGGGGCTCGTTATGAATGGTTTTCCTCGCAGTTGTCATAATCGATGCTTTGTTCTTAGAACCGTGCATTTTTCTCATTAGCATAAGAATTATGCACCATATCTATTTTGGAAAACATATACAAATTTTATGCTATCCATAGCACTTACGTTATGGTTCATATGTTTTGTGATTCTATATCTCATTCATATTTTTTTTTTACGAGAATCAATTGTAGCTATATCATTTTTCTTGTTTTCCTGTACATTATTTATGTTGTGCTTATCGTCGAACAATATCTCATAGTGAATTTGATTTATTTATTTTTATTTTTATTTATTTATTTTTATTTTTTTTATTTTTATTTATTATTTATTGTTTTTTAAATTATTAATTAATTTTTATTTTTTTTTTATTTATTTATTTATTGTATTATTTTTATTTTATTTTTATTTATTATTATTTATTATTTTTTTTATGAAATGTTATAAATGCGATACTAAGGCAACATAATCTATTTCGTTTAAACAATTTCTCTTATGTTGTGGGAGATTTCTTGTTTGATACTACACAAACTCTATTGCATTTTAGATACACGAAACAGAGTTACATGAAGGAACAATAAAACAAATAAGGAATTGTTTACATTAAGGGAATACCGAAGCCATATGATCTTATGAACGTGAATTGAATATAGATGCATTAATATAAATGCATGGTATAAATAACGTAGATGTTTACTTGGGAAGGATGAAGATTTTGGGGGGATATATTTTGTATACATTATTTACTGGACTAGCTAAAAATTCCCATGAGACTTTGGTCAAAGACAACAACGAAAAACTATTTGCATTTTAATTAAAATTTGTGCAAAGAAAGTTATGACATATTGTTCCATGACAAAAATTTAATTGTCGAACATTTCGAACCACTTATGTGCAAGAAAAAACATTCAATAGGGATTGATCATTAATCTATAATAAATATAAAAATGTAGGAATAAAAAAAACATGGATGGATGCAAATAGAAGAAAGAACAGGTAGACATATATTTAAGATATTTTCTGGGTTCAGGAGTATTTATGCTAAAATTTGTTTTGAAACAATATGCCAATTGATGGAGAATGAATATGATTTTCCCTATTTATGATGCATAATTGCACAAACTTTTTGCAATGCAATCATACACAATGATTCATTTGCGTTAAACTATATAGAAAAATACATGAGCGCACATGCAATTAAGCAATTTCTCGGAATTGTAGATTGGCAAGGGTACATTATACAATTAACAATTCCATATGAAAATGGGAAGATAGACGACGACCTTTTTGTTTATGAATGGATACGATATATCTTGAACACAAATATATGCATTGATCCTCTGAGACTCTAGCTATTGTGTCTGAATTTCATGTGTTAAAAAAAGACACAACGATATTCCATGTTATGAAATTTGGTATTAGTATAGATCATTTGCATTATGAACCTCTCAAAGTGATATTACAACGAAAAAAATTAACGTCCTATTTAAGCAATTAATGAAGAGAAATGTATAGATGAATACAATAAAAAACATAGTTGGAATATTTCCATGTAGCTTTAGAAAACCATTGCAAATTGTTCCGTTATCTTATCTATAAACTATACAAAATGAAAATTAAAAATTTTCTTTCGCAAACAATAGGAATTGACATCTAAGGTTTGAAATCATTCCATCCTCCGCATAGTGAAATATCTACTTTCAAACCCCCTCTCTTTTGCAAAAGACTTGCAATTGTGTTAGTTCTGCCATAATTGGCTAGAGGAGGAGAAATAACATAAAAATATCAATTGCATAGCATCATCGCCCATGAAAAGGGCCTCCATTCTCTCGCACATCCTTTGTCATTTGCACAGTAAAGGCTTCATAAAAGGAAACGTAATGATATTAAATCGGGATTTGTTTAGCCCCACCCCTCCGTATGCGAAGGACCTGCCATCATTGCAGATTCAGTCATGAATTGACATCCAAGATATGAAATAACATTTAAATACTATTGATATTAATTGTATTCATGAACTAATGATGATCATCAAATTTTCTAGTACTGATTTTCCTGATCTTTAATCAGAAAATACTAATGTGAAATCGGTTACTTTAACTCATATCCATTTTACTTAAATTCCAATTTGAAATAGTCCAATTAATAGGATTACATTTGATGATTGATATATTTCGCACTTCTTAGAAATTGATATCAAGATACTATTTTATTAATACCCTAGATCACGTTCTATTTTGATTAACTAGAGGTCTAATTTCAATAAATACAAGTATTTATTCCATTTATTCATTGAACTAATGCATATTCAGGACATTCACTATTTAAACTTGTTTTTCTATTTTCCAATTTTGGATTAGGTGATTGCACATTCATCAATTATATTCGTATTATCCAATATTAAATGAACTGAGTTCTTCAGATCAATAATAAAAATTTCATTATGCAAAGGTTACAATGAGAGATTTTCAGAAGGAAGCTCTAGTATTGAAAAGCATGAGTATCAAAATCAAATTGCAAAAGGTTACGATTCCAAATGGTTTAGACATTAGCAATTATGAAATTTAACATTTTACCTAAAATTAACAATGTAACTGACGTGTGTTTATCGAAGTTTGGAAATGTGGTGTATGCAAAGATATTTATGGTTATGAATTAGTTTGTGCATTTGAGAATTTCTTTTAAGAAAAATTGACAATGTTGGAAGCATTGGAAAATGAAACAAAATATCAGTATATGATACAAAAAAAGAGAGGAAATATTTCAATATCGATAACAACTTAATAAATGTTTCAGAAAGCCGAAAACTTTCATCATCAATACATTTCTACAAAATCATTTTGTTATGAACATTTTCACAAATCTAACACCAAATAATACTCCACAAATGACAACTCAAGAAAATTGGTTATCCATCTCCATATTGCATCTTCATATGAGCACAACGTAATAGAAATGAGTCTCAAACTATTTAGTCAAGAAATATGATGGGAAATAGGCTCAATATGTGATGCAAGGAATATAAGCTGGTCCATTCACATAAACATCATTTGGTCTCTAGCCTAATCTCTAACTAGTTAATTGTACTTTCTCTACATGTCCTATGTTTATGACTAACTTCTCTCACTACTCACGTGTAGATACAAGCAACTCATCAATAACACTAGTAACACCAACACCAACTATAGTAGCAGGAGGCTCACCAACACAAACACCAACACCAACACCAACACCAGTAGCATTTCTAGTCGAAACTCGTATTTTTTTCTCCAATCTAGGTTGACTCAGTCAAATGCTAAATACCATTATTTTAAAAGTAGTATATATACTTGAATTTACTGATTAAATACCAAAAAGAGTATTTTATAATATTGATATATAAAACCTTATCGATATCTTTGCAAGTAGCAATAATAAGTGCGATAACGTGATTGCGTATGGATTTACTGAATGGATATTAATAGTAGTACTCATCATTAACTAGTTCTTGGATTCTAAGTGTGAATACCAAGTTTCTACATTGGGAATGCAGAGGATTCTTTCAATAGTTTGTACATTGCCTGCTATTACTATAATGATTGTGAGATATAATATGTTATAAACACGAATATTAAATTGCACTAAAAACCACTAAAACACACAACATTAAAATTGATTAATGAGATTTAATATTATATATGGATTTGATCTTAGCACACTTACTCTATGCATCTAAATAAATCTCTACACTTTTGTATGTGTTCTGAGAGAAAATACAAAGTACAAAGTATTTGGTGCAGAAGAAGATGGTTTTGCGAGAATGCTGAGAAATCACTATTGCGCACTTCCATACATTCACACATTGCCAATTATACCATTAAACTAGATTTCAAAGATTCAATAAAATAAAAAATATATTCGACAATAGTCAAATTCTTCAACTAAAAAATAAAAAGTAATGTTAATATTGCATCTCTTGGTTTGCTTTGTGCATGCTTCTGTGCTTCTACATATCCATATTTTCAATCTTAACATTAACATCATATTGTCAGAAGAGATTTCGTTAACTCTTGTAGTGGCTACAAGCACCCTCCAAATTTTTTTGCCTGCACCCGATTTCGGAGCCTCCCTTGAGAGTTTCACTTGATGATTGCACACACTCAGGTTTACTCCGTGAGCTTGTGTGAGTCTTTGCACCCACCTTGCTTGATCATTTCACCCAAGCTTTTTGCATGTTGATGTCAATGTCATGCTTGTGACCATGTTCTGGTCATACTCAAGGTCTTCACTTCATGTGTACTTGTTGTGTTCGCTATGTAAACATCTGTCACACTCACACACGGAGTCACATACATTATCGCGCAAGCGACCAACAATCAATCACAAGTGTCGCGATTGTCACTTACACCGTTGGTCAGTCATGTTGAATATGTGTATCTGGATGGTTTGAGTCATCTTGTTGTCAAGTCATGTAAGTGTCTGTTTGCAAGATCACATACACATATTTCGCTCATTCACATAGTTAGTCACTTTGCTGAATTTTTGACGACTGGACCCCCCTTTGACAGCTGGACCATCACCCCGCCATCGACTGTCACCCAGAACAGTCCAAAAGCACCAAGCAAGCCATTTCAAGCTGTGCTACCCACAAGAAAATCAATCAAACTTCATGCTGGTCAACCGAAGAGTTTGACTCGGCAGCCACCTTGGGACTGACTCCCCTCAAAAATTTCACAGAGGCTGCAGACCTTTTTGGCTTCGTTGACTGAGAAAATTGTGTGGACAGGCTGGATAGACACCTAGTGCCCGTCCCTGTCTCCCTCAGAAAATTGTGTAGTTTTTCCAGCCAGCCCTTCCGACAGTCGATCGACTGCTCACCCAGGAAATTGTGCAGTTTTCATGAGTAAGTCCTCTGTTGCCTAGTAGTCTGAGTGGCCTAACAGTCTACTCAGCTCAGAAACTACGCAAAGTTGAACAGCAAGCCAAAATCCTATAACCAACACAGTTTTTCCTTCCAACATCTCTCGGAAGCCGACTAACAGTTCCCCTCAGGAATTGTGTAGTTTTTGCTGCTAAGCTCCAATAGCTCACTGCCATTTCCCTCAAGGAATTACGCAGTTTTTGCTACCAATCTCCCGACAGCTAATTGCCAGTTCCTCTCAAGAATTGCGTAGTTTTTATGGCCAGTGATCCAACAACTGACGGCCATTCCCCTTAGGAATTGCATAGTTTTTTCTGCCAAGCTCCCGGTGCCCGCTCATTCTAGAAATTGTGTAGATTTTGCCTGCCCAGACTTTCCACATCCCAGACTGTTCCTCCCAAAAAATGCTCAGTTTTTTCCTCCATTTGAGCCAGACCTTGCGAACAGTCACCGTCGATCTAGATTGCTCATCTTCATCACCCAGTGACTCCTGCATAGTTTTCATCAACAGCGCTTGGAGCCTCCATCCTGCCTCGCAACCTTGTCACCTCTCCTAGTCATCTGCATCCGAAATGATCATGCATCATGGTAGACTAGGAGGTTTTTGGATTTGATGTCATCTCGTTATGAGTGACTGCAAACATAGGTACACAAACAAACATGGTGCGACGATGGATGGGATGAACGAAGGGAGCACATGCAAAAGGACAAGTTCACCAACAAATGAACAAACGATGCATGCATAGAGATATGCTCGCAAACAGATGATCATCCAAAGATGTGTTCGTGGACAGATGGATGAGAAAACATGTAAGATGTGTTCACGGATGCATGGATGGACAAACATGCACCTTTCACGAATGGACAAACATGTCAATATTACCAACATACAAGTAAGGAGTGATTTGTGAATGCAACATCAAGCGAACCAATGACCATCAAAGACTCCACACACGTTTCCATGCGGAGGTGAAGTTGTGACACACCATGAGGAAATCCATCGCCCACCAGCACTACAGCTCGACATGCACAGTAACAACAACATGAATGTACCAACGTTGTCATGTCGAGTCATGTCATGAGTCATGTCGTCCACATCTCTACAATGGGCCATACGGTAAATCAATGTAATATAACATGGAATTCCAAGAGACCCGCTTGTTTTATGAAGAGTCATGTAAAGTCGAAAATTCATGGAAGATAAACAGTCATGAGGGTAGTCAAACAACCACAAGGGTTAGTTTCACCCTTGGCTATAAATAGCCCCTCATTTGTACATGTAAAGGACTTTTTCACCTCAGCTCCTCCCACATAGCCTTGAGAGTCTGTAATCTTTTCTTTGAGGAGTAAGCAGTGGCTCCAACGCCCCACACGTGTGGTTAGTGATGTATGGTGTAACAACGTGTGTTGAAACTTTCGCTTAATTTAGAAGCTTGCTCACAGGGAAACACGCTTTTACACATGTATTGTAACTATTGTAAGACTAATCTTTAACACTTGTATTACATATTGCTTTAACCTGTATTTAACACTTGAACTAATTCACTTGTTGTAATACATATATGTTAATGAGAATGTGTTGTATATGTTTTTAATGATGTCTCGCCCATGTAGACTACTCTCTCAGACATCAGACAAAACTTTCACATAAATTTTTCTATAACAACCATTGTACTCACGTAGACTAATCCACTGAGTGTTATACGTGTTATCTTCCCTTGTGTGTTGTGACTGCTGCATCTGTGTGGACTGCTCTGCCGGAAGCTGTGCACGTCCTGTTGTGTTGTGTATTCCTAGCAGAGTTTGGAATTCTCCCAACCAACTTGGGACTCACTCCCACACTCTCCGTCTATGGTGAAAGAAAGATTGACACAAGAGACACTTATAATCACCAGGAACACAAAATTCACTTTTCGCAAGACCAAGCATACCACTCTCCTGTGTTGACAAGCAAGAGTTGAGGCAAATATTTAAGATAATGGCAACTGGGCCATCATACTAGATGGGAATCCCACACCAAACGGTTTGAGGTCTAGTTGGAACTTCATACCAAGGTGATCCCCTGATGTTGGCGAGTCCAGCACGTTAACATTTTTGCGCTAGAAGGAGGGCCAAATGACAAGTTGAGCCCGTACATCTGGGTTGAATCTCTTACCCAATGAATAGTACACAATTCGTGCTCTCAGGGTGTTTTTATCATTTCTCCCTTAATCAGTTATCAATCCTCGATGAGCTTCTCTATTACTTGTCCTTGTTAAAGTTTGACGGTGAGGACAAAACATCCGTAACTGAGCACATTTATGATTTTCTTCATTTATGTGAATCTCATGAAATCAATAGTGGTGAGCTTGTTTTCTTACTCTTCTTCCTCACCCTTGAAGGTTGTGCTAATCGGTGGTGTCACACCTTGCCACCAACTTCCATCCATTCCCTTCTCTCTTTCCTCAAGGAGCTCCATCAAGCCTTTGATGAGTGTGACCACCACAATGTCTATGAAAGAATCTCTCGTTTAAGAATGAAGCCTAGTGAATCAGTTGAGGAATTTTCTACCCGCTTCCTTCACCTATGTCACAAAATTAATGAATGGTTTGTGGACGTTGAATTCATGAGCCAAGAGCTGAAATGTTGGTTCATGTCTCCTGACATGGTGAAACCTCATGTCTTGAAGAGGGTTCCCCCTCGCAGAAACCGCAAATATAATAAATCTACATAGCAGGTACCCCCTCGCAGCAGTTTCAAAGCTGAGAAATTTACTCAACATGTTCCCAACCCATCTGCTCGGGTGTCTCCTGCTCCAACGAAGGAATTCCAGAATGGTTCAGAAAGCCTATGGTGAAAAATCATCCCTCCATTCCACAAGAGGACACCACCATTCATAACCCAAGTCTTGAGTCTAATCTACATCTTTGCCATCCTCCATCATCTATAAGCCATTACTCCTTGCACCATGACTCACTTGAGCGATCTACATCACAAGCTAGGTGTGTGCACTCTCTTGATTCTCGAGTTGATGGCTCGAGTTACAGTCATGTGCAAGGCAGTCTCATCATACAAGTAGAGGAGCAGGATAGTGAAGTCATAATCAATTCCTCTCAAAATATTGAGCCTCCATTCTTGATCGATTCTCGATCTGCGAATCTTGGTGAAATATCTTGCATAATCAATTCTTTCAATCAACCTCTAGTCTTGGGTTGTCATCACTCCCATGCTTCTGTATGTTGTGATGAACACCCAAACACATCATATGATATACTGCCATCTCATGTACACTCTAACTCAGATATGGAATATGCACCAGTCAAAGCAGACATCCATATCGAAGCTTCCTCTGCACCTCACTTGCCCATGTGTCCTATCATTCACAGTGCATCAACATGTGTTGGAGATATTCCACATTCTCTTAATTCTTCATCCCATGAGTTGTCTCCTCGATTGACACAAGGAAATGAGATTGTCCACGATGAAAATATTCTCAACACACAAGACTCTTCCCACTTGTCATCATCTTGTGTGTTGCATGAAGACAACTCGTCAAGTCAGCTCGGTGAAAATTTTGATGAAGCCAGTGACAGAGATGGATGTCATTTTGAGAGAAATTTTGAAATCAGTGAGAACAACCATCATCAAGCCATGCAATATGTGGTTCACATCTCAAAATGCAATTTTTCAATTATGGAAAGTTCCGGGACGTGCCAGGGAGTCGAGGCACTTCAACATATGTTGATGGTTATGTCAGGACCTCGCGACTTTGGTAAGCCCGCCAAACTAAATCAAATATCATTTCTCAGTCACAATCCATGTATCTGCATGGTTTCACTCGATGTGGATCCTCGTGTAAAGAATATTTACTATTCTGGGTGTGATATCAAAATATAAGATTTTTGCTAATGATCGAATCCACGAGTTCGATACAACATGTCCGTTTTCATGCACCTATCTTACATCTAATTCATGTTGGGAGTGTCCATCCATCATTTAATCATGGGGCAATGAAGTTGATCATCTCAAAGACTATCTTTATCTGGAATCATACTTATCATATGTTCTCTCTCGTAATCAAGTCCTTGGTCTTTTTGCAAATTTCACATGTCAAATCTGCCCACTCATCACACCAGCAATTTCCATGTGTGATGACGAGCACACAACCTATCGCACAAATCAAGTTACTCTCTTTTCACCACACCCCAACTGGTTTCACACATTCACAGTGATGGCATCCTTTCTACATTTCTATGATTACAATGACATCTGCGCACTTTTTCACCAGTTGCAAGTGGGTGTTCTATCATGTCTAGAGGATAGCAAACTTGGTTCCCTCACTCAGAGAATTCGCATGATTGTTCAAAAATTTTCCATTCGTGTCAAACTGGGAATCTGCCATCTCGATCGACTGGTTTGATTTTTCTTCTACCTTGGGTGGCTGTCACGCAGTTTATAATTTTCCCAACATTACATCCAATGACAGTCGCTTTGCACACTATGATTTTCACTGTGTAACATCTTTATTCTTATATTTCTGTCAAGCAAGTGAGGCACCTCGGCCTGCACTAATGGCTATGGCAGGCCCTCACTGTGTTGACATGACTAATGAGAATGACTAGATCTATCTATCAGTATCAGATTCCCATTGCGATCCCCTCTACCAAATCAAGATTCCATCTTATCAAAGATCACGAATCTTTCAAAACAACCATCACGAATTTTATGATCCAACCACTGAATGGATGGAACAATATTATTTGGCGAGTTGTGTTGCAGGTAACAAGCTTCAGTGCTTCCTTGCACTCGCTAAGAAACTTGGTGCAAAACAACACGCACTTGAAAGAGGACTCTGAGGTTTGTTGAAAAACAGTAGTCACGGAAGAAGTAAGTGTGTGTGTTGGGTGGTTGTGACACATTCTTCCGCCCACAGTCGAGACATTCTCTCTCGTGTGCAAGTTTTTCAATATTTTTCATTTTCTATTGCACATTATTTTTTATCTGTTTTAATTGCTCGTATCTTTGTGACTGCAGGTCAGGCACACCTACGATGGCTTCACTAGAAATTTCATTTCACATAACCCTGACTGGTTAATGTAGGAGTAGGATTAGTGTTTTATTTTTCTCTTTCCTTTGCTTATTGGTTTGCATTTTTGTTTTTGTTGACTTGGTTGCTTTGCTTGCTTGCTTGTTGTTTTTACTTTGTTTGCTTTGCTTACTATTCTTGTTCTTGTTTGTTTGGTTGCTTAATACCTTACTATTTTGTTTCCGGAAATAAGTGCTGCCAAATACTACGTTCTGGATTTTGAGTAGAGTATGTGGTTGAGATTTGAAGAGACTTGTGACATTGCAGGAATTGGCTAGTCTTGTGTCCATCTTCTCTGTGCTCGGTTATAACCTTCAGTCAATGAAGTATTGATGGAAAATATGATCCGTACGAGAAGGAAGTTTTGGTCCAACCATGAACCTGTGTCCACACTGGGAAGCCCCATGCCTGCACTCAACCTTCTGCTCTGTGTTTTCAAGCTCATCCAACTAGTAGAAACGGAGAAGGGGAAAATCTAAAAGAGCAAACCTATGTTAGAGGTCTTACATGCTTCTCTGAAGGAACAACCTCTTCTGCTCTCAATAAGTTGGGATCCCTCTTCCACCCCAAAAAGAAATAAGTACCTATGCACAATCCTCTTGAAAAAATACAAAGGAGAAAGAAGAGAAAGGCTTCCTGCGTAGAGAGGTGAAGCATGCAAATCCACTAGGATACTGACCATGCTCACTAGCAGTGGAGCAATGCATGTGTTCTCACGTGACTCCGTTGGGGTACTTTCCATGCCTGCTAATAGCAGAGCAACACCAGAGATGAAAAATTATACTCTGAAAATATTCAATTCGCGAGCTAAACTACCCTTCTCGAATTCGAAACACTATGATCAAGCTGAACTTTTGATTGTGTTTGATTGAGTTGGAAAAATATGAACCATGTATGTCCATGGGGTAAGTGGGAAAGACGAAGTAACCCAAACAACAATTCAATACTCCCTGAGAGACCAAGGCCTTGTGCTATCAATGAACCAAAACATAGAAGCTGGAGTTCTACCAGTGTGTCGCTAAGTGTTGTAGCAACTACAACCACCCTCCAAAATTTTGGCGTGCACCTGATTTCGGAGCCTCCCTTGAGAGTTTCACTTGATGACTGCACACACTCGGGTTCACTTTGTGAGCTCATGTGAGTCTTCGCATTCACCTTGCTTGATCATTTCACCCAAGCCTTTTGCATGTTGATGTCAATGTCATGCTTGCGACCATGTTCTGGTCATACTCAAGGTCTTCGCTTCGTGTGTACTTGTTGTGTTCGCTATGTAAACATCTGTCGCACTCACACATGGAGTCACATACACTGTCGTGCAAGCAACCAATGATCAATCACAAGTGTCGTGCTTGTCGCTTACACCGTTGGTCAATCATGTTGACCATGTGTGTCTGGATGGTTTGAGTCATCTCGTTGTCAGGTCATGTAAGTGTGTGTTTGCAAGATCACGTATCCATCTTTTGCTCATTCACACACTAAGTCACTTTGCCAAATTTATGACGAACGGATCCCCCTCTGACAATCGAACCATCACCTCCCCATCATCTCGATCAACTATCACCCAGAACAACGCAGAAACACCAAGAAAGATATTTCAAGCTGCGCTACCCACAAGAAAATCAATCAACCTTCATGTTGGTGAATTAGAGAGTTTGACCTGACAACCACCTTAGGACTGACTCCCATTAAAAATTGCACAAAGGCTGCAGACCTTCCCCGCTCCACTGATTGAGAAAATTGTGCAGACAGGCTGGACAGAAACCTAGTGCCTGTCCCTTTCTCCCTTAGAAAATTGTGTAGTTTTTCTAGCCAGCCCTCCCGACAGTCGACTGATTGCTCACCCAGAAAATTGTGCAGTTTTCATGAGCAAGTCCTCTGCTGCCCAGTAGTCTGCGCAGCTCAAAAACTACGCAGAGGTGACCAACAGGCCAACCTCCTAGCACCAACACATTTTTTAACCTCAAGAATTGCACAATTTTTCTACTAAGCTCCAACAGTTGACTGCCAATTTCCTCCAGGAATTGCGCAGTTTTTGCTGCCAAGCTCTCAGTAGATGACTGTTAATTCTTCTTATGAATTGACAATTTTTGCTGCTAGTGACCCAAACATTGACTGTCAGTTCCCCTTAGAAATTGCTCAGTTTTTGCTGCCAAGCTCCCGGTGCCCGCTCGTTCCAGAAATTGTGCAGAATTTTCCTGCCCAGCCTTTCCACAGTCTGGATTGTTCCTCCCAAAAACTGCGCAGTTTTATCCTCCATCTGAACTAGACCTCGCAGACAGTCACTGTCGAACTGTATTTCGCATCTTCATCACCCAGGACTCTTGCGTATTTTTCATGAGCAGTGCCTGGAGCCTCCATCCCGCATTGTAGCCTTGTCACCTCTCCCGGTCACTTGCATCCAAAATGATCATGCATCATGGTAGACTAGGAGGTTTTTAGATTTTATGTCGTCTCGTCATGAGTGACTGCAGATACAGGTACGCAAACCAACATGGTGCGACGACATATGGAATGAACGAAGGGAGCACATACAGAAGGACAGGTTCACCAACAGATGAACATACGATGCATGTAAAGAGATATGCTCGCGAAGAGATGATCATGAAAAGATGTGTTCATGGATGGACGGACGAGAAACCATGCAAGATATGTCCACGGATGCACAGACAGAAAATCGTGCACCTTTCATGAATGGAAAAACTTGTAAAGCTTACCAACATACAAGCAAGGAGAAATGTGTGAATGCAACATCAAGCGAACCAATGGCCATTGAAGACTCCGTGCACTTTTCCATGCAGAGGTGAAGCTGTGACACACCATGAGGACATCCATCGCCCACCAACACTACAGCTTGACATGCACACCAATAGCAACACGAATGTACCAACATTGTCATGTCGAGTCATGTCGTCCACATCTCTATTGTGGGCCATATAGTAAATCAATGTAATGTAATGTGAAAGTCCAAGAGACCCACTTGTTGTATGAAGAGTCATGTAAAGTCAAAAAGTCATGGAAGATAAACAATCATGAGGGTAGTTGAACAACCACAAGGGTCAGTTTCACCCTTGGCTATAAATACCACCTCATTTGTACATGCAAAGGAATTTTTCACCTTAGCTCCTCCCACATAGCTTTGAGAGTCTATAATCTTTTCTGTGAGGAGTAAGTAGTGGCTCCAATGCCTTGCACACAGGTTTAGTGATGTATGGTGTAATGATGTGTCCTGGAACTTTCGCTTAATTCAAAAGCCTGCTCACAAGCCAACACATTTTCACACATATATTGTAAATGTTGTAAGACCAATATTTAACACTTGTAAGGCATGTTGCTTTAACCTGTGTTTAACACTTGAACTAATTCGCTTGTTGTAATACATATATATTAATGAAAATGTGTTGTATATGCTGTTAATGTTGTCTTGCCCGTGTAAACTACTCTCTCGGACATCAGACAAACCTTTCACATAAAACTTTCTATATAAATTGTTGTACTCATGTGGACTGCTCCACTGAGTGTTGTACGTGTTATCTTCCCTTGTGTGTAGTGACTGTCGCATTCGTGTGGACTGCTCCACTAGAAGCTGTGCATGTTCTGTTGTGTTGTGTGTTCCTAGCAGAGTTGGGACTTCTCCCAAATGACTTGGGACTCACTCCCACCCTTTCCCTCTATGGTGAAAGAACGATTAACACAAGAGACACTTACAATCACCAGGCACACAAACCTCACTTCTCGCAAGACAAAGCATACCACTCTCTTGTGCTAACAAGCAAGAGTTAAGGAAAATCTTTAATATAATGGCAACTAAGCCATCATACCAGATGGGACTCCCACACCAAACGGTGTGAGGTATAGTTGGGACTTCATACTGGGGTGATCCCCTGATGTTGGCGGGTCCAACACCATCAACATTAACCAAAATAGAATCAATTTTAGGATATCAATAAAATACTATGTTGATACTAATTTCTAAAGTGTCTTAAACTGAGAAATCATAGCTAGTGTTGATGTCTTTCCTCTCAACATTCAATTCTAACATAAAATTTCAAAACAAATAAGACAAATGCATATTTGCGAGATTGTAGAGGAAATCCATTGTGCGGAAGAAGCTCTCAATATTTCATTGTGTGAACCTCCGTACTCTTCACAACTAGTTAATAATAAAATAACCACTAGAAAACAAATTACAATTAAAATGCTCTTCTGCACACCCTTCATTATGCACACATTCACAACTCTATGCAACTGCTCTTTGATATAGCTAATACTAACATATACTTTCAAAATAACATAAATGCATATGTTAAGAACTGCAGAGAAGAATCCATTGTACGAAAGAAGCTCTTAATCTTTCATTGTTAAAATGTTTGCACTCTGCAAAATATATTTATAATAAGCATGATTCCCAAAGCATTAAATATTATTCTAACGTAAATTTTCAGAACAAATAACACAAATGCATATGTACGAGACTGTAAAGGAAATCCTTTGTGTGGAAGAAGCTCTCAAGCTTTCATTGTGAAAAACTTTGTAATTCATACAATCATATACAACTTCTCTTCAACATAGCTAATACTAACATGTACTTTCCAAATAACATAAATGCAGACGTGCATAACTGTAGAGAAAAAATCATTGTGCAGATGAAGCTCTCAATCTTTCATTGTTCAAGCCTTCGTTCTCCACACAATATAATAATAATAAGCATTGTTTTAAAAGCATTAAAATATTACTCTATCATAAACTTTCAAGAAAAATAACACAAATGCATATGTGCCAGACTGTAGGGGAAATCCATTGTGGAAAAAAAGGTCTCAAGCTTTCATTGTGCAAACCTCCACACTCCCCACAATAAAAAATGGGCCTTAAAACAAAAATGTACAACAAAAATAAACTTTAGAAGAACAAATAGGATTCAATATGATGATGTCAACCATGGAGGATGATTCACCTCTTTTGAGTAAAAAAGTAAAAAGATAATAAAATAATAAAATTATTTTTTCAACTAGTATTTTCAACTTATCTCCCTACAATTTTACTCAAATTTCGAGTGTGAGCACTAATTGGATGTGGAATTTAATTTTTCATCCAAAGAGTACATGTGTTTCATACTTTCGACGGACCCTACTACACGAAAAATGTGAAATACATGAAAAAAAGTGATTGCAATCACACATTTTCATGTATTTTACATTTTTCGTGTAGTAGGGTTCATTGAAAGTATGCAACACAGGTACTCTTTGGATGAAAACCTAAATTATACATCCAATGAATGCTCCCGCTCAAAATTTGAGTAATACCATAACAAGATAAGTTGAAAATATGAGTTGAAAAGTAGTTTTTTTTTTTTTTTTTTCCTCCAAAACTTGATGACGTAATCTAATATTATTTTATTATTTCCACTATTATTTTATAATACTCCTTAGGAGGCCCATTTTAGACCTCAAAATTTCCCCAATGCCATTAGAAAACACATTACAGATGGTGTGCGAATGAAGGTTTCGAGTTTTCATTGTGTGGACCCCCACAGTTCACACAATCTACTTAAACAAAAAAAAAAAACCATGCATAATTACTTAGAGATAACTTGCAAAGCTTTTCTAGTAGTGTGAACTTATAAATATCCATACAAGCAACAAAAAGTTTTGCATCCTTGTATGAATTTCCATTGTCACATAATTTTTTGATACATCTATTTTCTGCAAAGCAATTATTGCGAATAGGAGTAACTTTTGCATGTTTCATAATTGTCAATTTGTTCCGCACAACACTTTTATGCTAATAGATAGTTTTTAACTGAATTTACGTTTTGGTATATGTGGTCGGGTTGGAAAACATGACTAAACAAATCTCCAATTAATATTATTATGTTTCCTTGTGCAGATCTTTTATTGTGCGAAGGAGATTATGTGCGAAAGAACCTTTACCTCATGCGTTTCGTAGATCCGAGAACATTTCTCAATAGAAAAAATCGATGCCAATGTTTAGCGATATGCTTTAGCGTCAATAAAATAATTATTAAGGCTTTCATTAAAGATTAAATTCCAACCTTTTTGGCATTTTTTTGGCCGATCGATTTGGCATTTTTGCTAGCTTTGTTTCTGAGCTAGCAATAGTATGATACATTGTTATTTATGCGATTATTAGTTAGAGACAACTAATGCTACATATAGAACGTTACCATAACCATGGAATATTTTTGTGTTAATGTTAAGTGATTGAGTGTCTAAATGATATTTCTATATCATTGTATTGAATATATGTACAATAATGGACATAATCACAATGAACTCATATTTATTTTATTTCGTATATTTAATTTTTTTAGTACATGCATATCAACAAAATTAAAGCAATAAAGGTTAGCAAATTAAGAAAAGGAAAAAAATTTCGACTTTCGAGATTCATTTTATCACCTACTGTTAACGTTCGCTTTGGTATTTTCAATTTCTATTTATTGAAAGTGTTAAATGTGTTGATAAATCTATAAAATGGATCTGAATCTGGTAACAGATAAGAAAAAATGGCGGTAAGAACTACTAACATTGGATTATTAAGTCATGATTAAAATATTTAGTAAACGAAATTTTTTGTCAGAAATCATGAGAAAATGTGTAGGCAATCATCTAGAATGTGTTATGACAATTATCTTTGTACCATCATCTTGAAAATCGTGTATCAAACTATTCGTAAATCAAGTTTCGTTCAATTTTTTCGTACTCCAGTATCAAAATTAAACGAATAGTCAACGATTTAGTGGTGGGGACCAACTAAGTAATTAAATCAACTCATGATAGAAGTAGTTGAGCACATATGTGCATAAATTTATTTATGATTATTTATAGTTATTGTTGGAAGTTTCATAGCTAAATGTTATAATAAAACACATTATTTTATGTTGTTTAAAATGATATTTTTTACTACATATATGGATTTAGCCATTTTGAAAATATGTGCGACAGTAAAATTCTGCAAAAATTTCAACCCAAATTTGTGGTTGCAAGAAATTATTGCCATATTTTGAGCAATTTAAATTGAAAAATGCATTGGAAAAACTTTCAAAACATAGCACAGTTAGACAATGGCCTTATATTTTATCGCAAATTTCTGTTTGTAATGACACAAATTTCAACGATATTAAATCAAGCACAAAATGCATAGTAAGTGGACAAGATGGTTTTGGAATATTGATACTTATTTCTATTACTTCCCATAAATGTTGGCTTTGATATTTTCAATTTCTATTTATTGAGAGTGTCGTATGTAGTAGTTTCCATGTGAGAAATAGAAACACAATGGTTATTTGGATTGGATTGGAAAATTGCAAATTTAGGCGAGATTGGGAGCAAAAACAAGTACCAGATAAATGAAACAAGCTATTTACACTTGTACAATCAACCAAGTTCTATTTGAATTTTCCAACGAAAGACAAAATAAACAAAGACATTTGCAGTAGCGAATACTTTCCTAGGCTCACAATTGGTCAGACTCAACATTATTCAACAATTCATTTTTTCAATTGCTCAAGTTATTTCACAATTTTATCTACAATATATTTCATTTTGCATAATTGTTTAGGGATTTGTATTTTCTCTTTTTGAACTTTATGAACATAGGAACTCGAGAAAATGTTTCAGCATAAGCAATAATCATTAGATCTTATCAACTCTATGACATGTAACACACATACCATTTTATCAATTTATCACTGCTTTCTCTTTAAACCCTCTTTTATATGCATTTGCTTTGCCCTAATAACCTAAATTGCATCCAAACAAAGAACTAATGCAATTTTTGCATCTCATAACGTGCAAGAAAATAGTGTGTCTAAATATTTGTTTAATTCAAAATATGTTTACACACCACATAGAGGCAAAAATCCCTAAATATTACACAACAATCTCTAGCTTCCACACAAGCTATTGGTGCAACCTCATCCTCGAGTCTAGGAAAGAGAAAAAATCCTGGTACTAGAAAAATGGTTATTGGTGAGCTATTAGGTCATTGAGATGAGCAAGAGAATCTTCACAAATACTTTCCACACAAAATGCATATAGTTCAAACAACCAAGTCCAAAATTTCTATAAATAGAGAAAGCATTCAATGGGTTATAGACATGGAAAATGACAATAGTGTACAACTTGATTGGGTTACTACTCATTTAGTAGAGAATCATAAGATAATGAAGCAAATTGTAGAAGACGACATTATTTTTGATGAACGTCCTGTGACATTGCAAAATGCAATATATGACAAAGCCACCAAAATTTTGAGAGTTGAAAAGGTAAAAGTTGAAAATAAAAATATTATTCGTGAAAAACAAGTGGATATTGATCTGTTTGGCGTTGAAACGAAGGGGATCATGGTATTGCATCAATCTACTACTAATGCAGTTGCTCAGTTTGCTACCAAAGTGATTGCAAAAAATATGAGACTTAAAAACGAAATTAAAAGAACTAGAAGACATTCTAAATCCAGTTCCTTTGTTAATGAATCCACATGAAATACGATCGCCTTCATTGTCAAGTTTTTCTACTGCAACACCACAAACATCTAACATGGCTGCAAATTTGCTTAATGCAGTGAAGTCACATATCATTTATATGCCAAAGATTAGAAATTATTGATGATGCATGACAAGTAGTTTTTGATTTAACACATTTTTAACAACAAATGACTACATTTATGAATTTGGCTAACACTAATCTTGAGGAAGACATTAAATTCTCTAACAATGACTTAGTTACTTTTATCCAAAGGCTAGGACTAGTCTTTGATATCAGCAAAAC
The DNA here is from genome assembly GCA_000404065.3 of Pinus taeda. Lineage (NCBI taxonomy): Eukaryota > Viridiplantae > Streptophyta > Pinopsida > Pinales > Pinaceae > Pinus > Pinus taeda. The sequence goes on along the minus strand of APFE030963067.1, from coordinate 43,644 downwards.
CAACAACTTCCAGATGCTAATTGAATAAAGTAATTGGAAGTTGGATGGGGGTAGAGGATTTGTACACTTTAGGATATCATTTATGGCTATGGTAAGCTATACAATAGGTGAGGTGATGCCTATCTCAAGGAAATAGAAATTATAAAATGCTTAGACGGTCCGTGCATCCTACACGGTTTGAGCTAATTTCAAACGACATGCTACAAGCTGAATTGGACCAAAATAAACAGAAAATGATAGCGTATTTTGATAGCATCTCTGATTTTACTGTAGAACAAATTGAAACATGGCTAATTAATTTTTCTAAATTCAATAAGGAGACTCGATTTCCCAAGTGAAAGAAGAAAAAAAGGAAATTGAAAAAGATATTTTCACTAAAAATGTGAAAATGGAAATTACAGTTTCTCCTAACAGGGATTACATTAAAACTATGGTGAACACATTTGTGTAACAAGTCATTGAATCACAACACATCTAACATTATCATATTAATGATATGTGATTTGCATAGTAAGTATTTTCAAATTATTCAACATCTGATTTCCTGTTAGCTAATATAAGAGAATTTAGCTTTGTTGATTATGTTATGGTGATATTTGTTTTTTTTTGGTAGGTAAGCACCCATGGGGGATTTGAAATAGTGACCTATCGCAAGGAGTGCCTTAACAGTGCACCCATTCACCATCAATCCAAAGCCCCGTGGGCGTTATGGTGATATTTGTTATTTTATATTATATTTAACAACAATGAGTACTCATTATAATAATTCCACACCTAGTTGCGGAAAAATACACGGTTGAATTACAATTCAAGTCCATCCATGGGATTCAATTTTGTCGCTAAAATACTGATAAGCCAGGCTCAATTGTCTCTGATCACTACAAAAAGAAACAACGAATACAATAATCTTATTTATCTTACTAGGATATACCCGACAAAATTGAGACAACATGAGAACATAGAAGAAACTAGTCATTACAATTGAAGGCTAAGCATTCGGATCAACCATGCGATTTAAATTAATGTCCAAGTTCTAGAATTTAGAAGAATTGCTCTATTCTTCCAGAAGGGAGCCCGACTTGGTCACCTAGAGTTGGAGGTCTTAAATCATGGTGCAAAATGATCCAACCTCATCCTCTAGCTTTGCAACCTACTTGCTTTTTGGTTTTATAACCTCAAAATCTCTATAATCCACTACCCTCTATCGGTACAACAAGTCTTTGATGACATAGAGCTCAGCTTTAATCTCTGCAATCTCTTGTGCACACTGTTACACAACTGTCGGAGGCGGCGGGGGGGCGGTGGGGGGGGGTTGGGGGAGGGTGGGAGGTGGGGGGGGATAACTCTGATTTGGACCCATTATTAGATGTGATTCTTCCATATCCACCACCCAGCCTAAGCGTGGACATATGCTGCCCCAAGATCCTGAAGCCATCCCTTAAGAGCACCCATGAATTGTGGAACAAACACAGAAAGTGGAACACTGATGGGGCTCTTCTAGAAGTAGAACCCACAGATCATGTTGGGGAAGACCGAAGCGTTTTCTTGAAAGGAGGTTGTATACCTAGTCCCAAAAATAGACTGTAGTCCCATACCCTAGAGACTCTTATGGATTGTTTTCACCAAGTAGATAAAACCCAATCCAACCTGAATTACAAACCACAAGAAGAATGGGGGGTTACCAAAATCTCAACGGTAATTTGTAACATTGGCCCTGAAGATATGAGATAGAGCCTCCAAGATCCCAATATGGTGTCATTATTTCCTTAAGAGGAGAGAGAGCGACCATTATTTGTAGCCAAGAGCTCGAGCAGTTGGGCTGGCTAGTATAGGCCATGAGGAGTAAATGCAACACAAAGGGTGAAAGGGCTCGCATGGATAACATCTTCAAATCCATGCAATAAACCTTAGAAACTAGAACCATACGTGAAGATTCCATGCTTAGATGCATATTCGACCCAAGAAGTGTCACATGGGGAGGAGATTTAGGACCACACGACAAGAGAGTGGGGAGGTGTGTCATCATGAATACAATCAAAGAAGGACAAGATGATCTCATACTACAGATAACCAAACAGATAGATGGAGAGTAACTAGAAGCAATGGGAACAAAGGAGATAAGACTTAAATGCCAGGGATAAGAGCTGTTAAGCGGGGGGAACATTAAGGGGCCAATCATGGGGAAAAGTTGTTGAAAAATGTAGCTAGTGACAGTCTTCACAATTGTACTTGAGTCATGATGTAATTTATTTATCAAAAGAAAGAAAAATAATTTTTATTATTAAATAAATTGACTTATTAAAGCATGAGTTTCATGCTTGGGTTAATTATTTATAGGTCAAAACCTCCATTGCGGGCCTCTAGGGTTTATGTTAAGTGTCCTTGTCATGTAATAATGTAAAGAACCCTTCTTGGGATTTATTTGTTAAGAAATAAATTTATTTTCATGTAAATTAGGAAATTATTTGGCATTAAATCAATGAATTCAAGAGGAAAAAAATTATTCCAGCTCGATCCTGACAAGAATTATAGTTATTGCATGGGTTTGAGTGTCAATCTTTTCATACTTCCATCAGAGATAAAAATTTGCTCTTTTGCATTTTCATAGTAGGAGTCCCATAATGTAAATTTTTCATCACTCCATTAGGTCATGATATATGGATCCACTGATGGTTGTTTTCACTTCAGATCCTCCCTCATAGACCATACTTTCTGATTCCCCTTCATATTGTATTCAATCATAGTTCATAAACAATCTGCAATCCATTTCATTAGGTCCTAGGGTTTGATTTCATTAGGTCTAGGGTTTCATTACCAAGGTCAAGAAATTGATTTTGAAATGTAAATAAAGGTGAGCAAGGGTATGAGGATGATAAATAAATCAAGCATGATGGCTTGAAAGTCACAGCTAGTGAAATTTTTATTTTGTAACCTAATGTAATTTTCACCTCAAAAACATGCTTTTGAGATGAAAACAAAGTATTTTGAATTTATTGTATTTATTATGTAATTTTAAGTTTCTATATGTAATAATGGATCTTAGCTGCATCAGAAGAGTTCTCCTTGCTACAAGACACACCAGCATTACAAAATATCAAGTTAGGTTGAGCATTTGTCCACCTACAAAAGCACAAAGAAGAAATAACATCAAAACATAGTTTAAAAGGGTAAAAGTGAAAAAGGAAAAAAACATTATAAAAAGGGGTTTGAGGAGCTAAATATTAAAGTCAAGGGCCTATAAATATCTTGTTGCCCTCATTTTATGTTTATTTACCTCCTATCATGCATTAAGCAAACTAAGGAAATGTTTTTGGGCGATTTCAAGGAAAAATTGGTGAAAACAGAGCAGGCGCTGCGCGTTTGACAGGCGTTGCGCATTCCCTTAAGGCACTGCGCACTCCCTTCATGCACTGCGCACTTGAACAGTTTTGCACTCCTTCAGTCTTCAAGTTTTCAAAAGATCTCCTAAGCCCTAAATCAAGTAAGTATTTCCATTCCCCTCTCATTAAGATTATTTCCCTCATGTTTAAAGAACGAAAATCATATGGTCTTAGTTTTTCACTTCAAACCCTAGCCTTTATCCTAAACCCTAGTTTTCACAAGAAAACTCCCCATTTCCCCCAAAAACACCTAATATACACCCTACATTCTCCCTTAGAAGTTTCTATCCCTACCCCATCAGATCCTCATTTACTCCCATCTGCCCTTTCCTTTTTCTTTCCCCCCTACACTCTTACATTCCCATATCATCAACCTAGGGTTTAATTTCAAAACACCATGGTTGAGGAGGAATACAGACCGCAGAGTGAGGAAGAAGGATTAGACAAAGAGGGAAACATTGAGCAGAGAAGACCACATAAAGGAGGCAATATTCACAGATTTGAGCCCACAGACCTCAAAGAGCTTCTAGCCTCTCCCACGATAGTGACATATTTCAAACGGTTAGGGTGTTTTGAGTTTTGTGAAAAGGTCCATGCAGTCCACTACCACCCTAAGTTGACCATACTTTTCATCGTTGGGCTTCAAGACAATCAGGTCACTCTTGTAGGCATAACCTTCACATTGTCTACTGCCACCATATCAGCTACCACTGACATTCCAGAAGTTGGGGAAAAATGGTTAAAACAGGGAGAAATTCAAGCACATTTCTATGAACCATACATCAAACCTAGATACAAACATGAAAGAAAGGGCTATTTTCCTTTCTCATACCTCCTTGACAGATATTCACCTATGATGAAGATTATTATGAAGTATTTTTCATGCGAGGGAAGATTTTCTAGGGTCTATTCCTATCACATCAGATTGCTCATGCTTTTCACTAGGGTCAAAATTCTTAACATAGCCTATTATATTTTCAAGAGTGTGGAGAAAATGTCTTACATTTCCCAAAAGAGAGAACCCAAAGATCAAATGAAAAGCCTATTTCATCATGCTCTCATAAAGATCATAGTTCTTTATCACCTTAAAGAACTTAACATTGCATGGAGTACATTCATTGCCAACCTCATTTTCACTCATACTTCCACTAAGAATGTTCAAAACATGCCATCATCATCACATTCAGCTTCACCTCCATTATCATCTTCCCATGCACCTATTCCTTCACCTGACAGGAAACAGGATAGTGGCAAAGAGGATCAGGGAAATTTGGGCCAAAGCAGCAAGTTTGGAAGGACTGGTTGGTCCTTAGATGATGAGGATGATGAGAGAAACACTAGAATGCTCATCAAGGAGCGAGAGGAAATGATAGGTGAGTTGCAGGTGAACCTGCAAAGAGCTGAATGGATCATCTCTTATTAAAAACATGAAAACAGGTAGTTGGAGACTAACCATGAGCTTATGGCAGTTCAGCTCATCAAGGCGAAAAGAGAGGCAGAGAAGGCTAAGGTGCAACTTGAGGAAGCTTATGGTGAATATGGTGAGCCCATGGAGGAAGATATGCCCAGGAGGAGGCCTAAAGTGAGATTTGGGGCTTGAGAAGGAAAAATAAGCTCAACTTGCCAACCAACTCACCTTGAATGAACAATTTGGCCAAATGGTGAATGAGAACCGGGAATATTGGCTTGAGAGGGTTAACACTCACCTTGAGGACTTTCTAGCCAAAGCCACTAGAGATGTGGAGGTGCAAAGGAGAATGGCCAAACATTATGCCATGAGGGACAAGATTGCTAGAGCCAAGCTCAAAAGGGCTCAAGCAAGAATTGAAGCCTTAGCTCATCAAGAAGAGAAGGACAACCTTAACCTACTGGTGGAGGCTTCACTACAGGGTTAGTTACCTTCAACATTAGCCATCATAATCATTTCTTAGGAGCCTTGGCTCAGATTTTTTCCTAGCTGTTTTGTGATTTTCAGACATTTAATTTATCAGTCCATTGGTCAAACGCGTAGTGCCTAGGGCGATGCACACTTTTTTGAGGTACTTTTTGGAGAAATGGCCACCACCATTGGATTGAGAAGGCCATGTACACGGAAAAACATGTTTCCAGGAGTGGAAGTCAGATTTTCTAAGTGAAAAGGCCAAAAAACCACCAAAATTTCATGTTTCTGCTTGTTTTTGGAGCATGGTGCTACGCGTTTGAGCAGTCTTGGGAGATTGCAATTTTGGAGGGGGAAAACAACGTTAAATTGGAAACCAAGGGAATATTTGGAAAGTAGTTAGGATAAGCTTTCCAATGAGCTATCATGAGCTAGATTTGGAGGTCAGGAAGGCACTCAAAATTCAGCTGGAAGTTGGCATTGCGCACTCACTTTAGGCACTACGCACTTGACACTGGCACTATGCACTTGCCGGATTACCCAAATTTTCACTGTTTCTTCTAGAATTTGCTTTTCACCTAGGGATTTTGATCTTTTTATTGATGTAATGTGAAGTCATGATGTAATTAATGTATATTTTGGTTACCTAGGGTAGATACATTAGGTAAATGGCCTAGGTGTCATGTAATGAATCAGTTTCCTTCACCTTAGGGATGAGTCAGTTTGACCTCCCTAGTCTTTTGCTTTCAGTTCATTTTGTTTTGTAACTGCTCCTCCTCTCATGGATTCGACCCCTGAGGCTAGTATGATTTGGTTTGATGCCTATATTATGTATTTTCTTAGACATTTGTTGAGGTTGGACTCATCTGGATGCTCAACACTTGATTGTACATCTCTTGTAAGCAGTTTTGGCAGGCCATTAATGAGAATTGCAACTATTTTTATGGGATCCTTGTGGTATGGAGTTCTAACATAGTTTTTCCTTATGTGATCATTTATTTACTTGTTTTATGTATGCTTTCAATCATCTAAATGCTTCTCGTTGAATGTTTTCAAGTAAGATAGGTAGAATCCATTGTATTGGATGCTCTGCCTTGGGAAACACACAACATTTCATGTTCTTCTACTATTTAAGAAGGATCCATGACCTCCACATGCCCTTCTTAGCTTCTCACTAGTCAAACACTTCACCTCATCAAGCCCAAGAGTGCTAAAGTCTATGCCCCATAGAACACTCTGCATTTTTGACTTAGTTTCCTAGACCTAAACTGCCCAGCTCCATATGATCCAGCAAAACACCATCAAAACCTCAACCAAAACTTTCATGCTACTATAACTAGCCTAAAATCTTGTCCCTGATCTAATCATCTTGACTGAGATCCATAAGGAGAGAGCCCTCTCCCGGCCTAGTAGGGCTAGCTACTTGGCTAAGCGTGGTTTGTGGTTACCCTAGAATTGCCTCCCTTCATCCTGAGGTCAATCTAGGTGATAACAATGGGAAAAAATCCATTTCAGATGTATTTTCCTTTCCAATATTTTTCCATTGGAGTTTCCCCATTTAGGTAAGTTTTCTTTGTTATTGGGAGATAAGTAGATCTTTATGGATCTATCCCCCGAAAGAAATGGACATGCCAATTTTGATCATACTTTTAGGCCTCCTCCACCAAATAGGCCTTAAACTGGATAGTTCAACCTAAACTGAGGGGAAGAAACTACTATATAAAGGCAACACCTCGACCTCATTTAAAGCACTCACTCACTAAGTTCGATCTACAATTGTTGGGGCAGTAAAATGTGTGAATTCAAAGAAGAAGGTGAAAAGGACTAGTGAAGGAGAAGGAGGTCTATATCAAGAATAAGAACTCAAAATTCTATCTCTCTCTCTCTCTCATGTGTGAAGTTTCTAAGCTACTAGAAGGGTCAAAACTTTTTGTTGTTGTTGTTGGTATGGAATTCTGTAGTTGGGGATCGAAGTTTTGAAGCTGGGAAGTCGAATTTCTAGATTGACGAAACTAATGGATAAGAAGAGACTATTGAAGGTTGCTGAATCATTTTCGAATGTTGAATTTGTGGAGGAGGAAGGTCTATTGGTCTAAGGTCTTGGTCCATCTCATTTTGAATTACTGAAGGAAGAGTTCGTTGACTAGGTTTTCCCCTATATAGGGATTTTAGCCCTAGCTGAGTGCCTACATCTGGTGTCCTTGATCTTTGTGTTTTTCTTTTGGTAATTGCTTGATGAAAAAAGATAAAAGAGAACATAAGAAAGTTAATAATAATATAAATACATCACAAGTAATTATCAACATAAGAAAACCTTTCTGTATTTCTGATTTTCTAACATGGTATCAGAGCTAAGGTGAAGAAGAAGGAAAAAATCAAGCTGAAGATTTGTTGAAAAGAGAGAAATAATAAAAGGAGATCAAAGGAAGATTATTAAGGAAAAATGACCGTATAATCTGACCATCTACAAGAAATATGTCAAACTCAATGAAGGGAGAAAAAAAAAATAGAAGGATCCTCCAACTATAGGGAGGATAGATCTCATCCTAAAAAAGAACAATGTTTTGGATCTCGTTCAAGGAAAAATAAAGAAACCTACAGATGAATTAAGTAAAGCAAAGAAATCAAAATCTAGAGAAATTGAAATCATGACTATGAACCTTATAGTGGATGGAGTTAAGGATAACCTAATTCCATACATATCGAACATAAATTCCACTCAAGAAATGTATGAGGCTCTCTCCAAATTGTTCACCATCAAGAACATTGGTCAAATAACAAGCCTCAAGAATGAATTAAGGACTATTTAGATGACAAAAGACGAAACTATATCATCCTACTTTATAAGGTGTTGATGGTTCTAGACCTGACAACATTTAGGGGATCTCCCCGATATGAAGTCCCAACTAGACCTCACACCGTTTGGAGTAGGAGACCCAACAGTGAGTGGTAATGTTATACCTTGATTGTGAAATTGCGTAGGGTGAAGTATGGTAACTTTGGTGAGAGAAAGTAAGTGACCCTATAGACAGTCAAGAATGATGCATGAAGGTTCCAACACACGAAGGGAAAAGGACGTGCACCCCTTGGAAGCCTATAATAGTACACAAATTAAAAGGAACACATGAGCATAATTACATCACAAGCTAACATGCAGAATAGTCCACAAGGTAAGGTGATGAATTAATACAACAACACGCATTCAACAAGATACATACAAATTAAAAAAAAATAGCTCATAAGCATGAGCATAAGTTAAATAACATTCATTGCTAATACAACAAGAATAGTCCTACTATATTCACAACATATGCATGAAAGCGTGTTGGCTCCAAGTTTTATTATAAGTGAAAGTTCCATTCATACATACACAATTGACAAACCACCAACCCCACTAGTGGAACATTAAAGTCAAGAACACATGCTCCTCCAAAGACGTATACTTGCTCTACACTACGGAGAAACCAAGGCTCTTCACAATACTCCCAGGCTCCTCTAAGACTAAGCCTAACCAAAATCTTGGCTCCGAAAAGCCCTTTACATGAGTTATGAGGTTCTATTTATAATAAGAGGGGGTGACTCTTCAACTCCCCTTTGTTACCTTTGGACTACCCTTATGATTCTTCAACTTATTTACAAAATGACTCATCGCATTACATCATGATTCTTCATATTCCAATATTCACACTTGGAATTTCACTTACAACATAATTATAAATAATTTTACAATTTATACTTGTACCGATATAAGACAAAATAGGGTAGAGACAACTTGATAGCCTAACAAGGCAAAACATTATGATGCTTGAGTTTGGGAAAAATCTAGCTAAGAAACTTCCACTTGATGCTTCTCAGTAACATGTTAGTGCTAAGCTTGGCACTTTGTGATGACATCCCCAAATTTCATAATAGTGTCTAGCTAGAAGAGGACTTTAGCCTCCATGGCTTCTAGGTACAGTGACATGGAACCAATTTCAACTTTGTTCTGAAGCATGAGCAACATTATTCTAATTTGGATAGGACCATCAATGTATTTCTGCATGTTCTTCTTGTTCAACTCCAAATCTTCCTTGGTGGAAATATGTCTCAAGTGCTGCAAGTACTCTTTGATCTCTTGCCTGACTTGGTTCCAGGGTTTGGATTTAGTGAGTGAAGCAATTGATGGGATCTTGTGTGTCTTCACCAAGACATCCAAAATAATTAACAACCATACATATGAGGCCTGAATGCTACCAATAAATGAGGTGAGATGGTTGTTGTTTTGAATCAACATCTGAATTCTCGCTCTCTCTAGCTCTGCCTATGGCTTCATTTTATTTACTAAGTCAAACAATGCCTCTTTGTATCACATTGTCCATTATTTCACATAGGAAATGACACCTTGTATGTTCTTAAGAGTGTTAACAAAATCTTTTCTCTGCTATTGTAGGCCATGCAAACAGAAAAATTCTTTATGTACGGTCACAAACCCCTCATAGAGTTTCCACATGGTTTCTCTATGTGTTGATACTTCAACAAGTATCACTTCTCTCATCTCCTCTTGGTAGACCTGTGCAGAAACTGCATTCTATGTTGTTATGTGCAGTTTTTTTGCCTCTTGCTTGGTAGTTTGTAATTTTTGTGCCAATTTCTTGTTCTTGGCCATCAAATGTTGAATGTTTGATCTCGTTGCTCCTATAAAGGACAAGTTGGATTCAACAACAACATTTGGATTCTTCCTGGTGTCCACCACTATCACCATTTCTCTAATGAATGCAGGTTATGCATGATCATCTGGAAAATGCTTTCTCTATGCTTGTATAATCCTCTTTTGTAACTCATCAAATGACAAATTGTACACATCCATTACCGGATAATCATCAAGAGGAACAACATCACCTTCCTCACTCGAGGGTGGCTCTACTGTTGGAGGTGGTGGAGATTGAATGATGACCTATGGTGGGATCAACATCAGACCAACATATTCATTTTATGGCTCTTGTTCCATATCCATGTCTGTAACTTTAATCTAGTGCTCAATATGTTGAACAAGCTCTCGATCCTGCATCTCTTCACCTTCCTCCTCAACTTCTTGTTGGTTCTATTCCTGTTCTTCAACCTGTATGGGAATTTTTTCTCCTACTATTGCGCCTTTCCTTTCTTCTTCTTCTTGCTTCTTCTTCTCTTCTTGTTATTTCCTCCTCTGCTACTATTCTTCCTTCAATGTCTGTTCCGATTCTTGCAACTTCAATTCTACTTCCTCTAACCTTTAATTTTCTCTCTTCCTCTGCTATTCTCTCTATATCCTTTTCTTCCTCTTCACTTCCACTACTAAAGATGATTTCATAAAATATGTTCCATGTTCATATTGTAGCTTTGTTCTGCCCTGGACTATCAAAAACTTTCTCTTTCCCTTGTCCTACATGGTATTTTTGTCTTTTGCTATTATTTTTTCTAGAATTTCTACCCCCCTACGGAGTAGCCTATGAAGCCCTTGCTAAACTAACTAGCTCATGGAGTTTGGAGGCATTGTAGAAATTCCTCAATGGATCATCCTCTAGCCAATGAAAAGCCCCACTGGTCCATTTAAAATGAATTCGCGCACAATGGTCTTTGAAAATACTACGAGGATCATATAGATTAAAGTCTCGAGTACTGAATGAAAAATTCACTGTTTTCTTTCCCTCAGTATCCATGAATTTCAAGTTCTTTATCTTGAATAATCCAATTACAAAGGAAGAGTGGGTCATGGTGCTTCCTTCTTCCTATGCAAAGTTGTTGACAACCTTGTGGCGAGATGATATGACACTTCTTGCATGACAAGCTTGTTAGTTTCATACCTTGGTAAAACATGTGGCGTTTTATCTCTATCAAACACTCTAAGGGAGGTGCCACCCAGTGAGCCATACCAATATGCGATCTCCGTTATTGCCTCCATTGATCATCGTGACATGCAAGGTGGATCTTCTTCAAATATGGGCTTGTAAAGTGGGATGATGAAATGGTTAGTTAGCTATTCCATTACTCCTCGATGACTGTAATTCGATAACAACTTGGAATAGATATGCACAACAATTTATTATGGTGTCCATGTCCAGTTCATGCCAAGAAACCGATGTTGTGCACAAAATTTCATCCAGTAAATATGTAGACATATAAAACCTTGCTTTCTCACCCTTGGGAGGACTTTGGGCTTGTGCTACATGGGTTCTGAACTGTCGAACCAACATATCTGACCAATTGAACGACGTCCCCTCATTCACAGCCTAGTTCAATAAGACTTCCCACCCTTAAAGTAGGTATTTGTGCTCAACTAACCATGGATCCTATAAGATAAGATAACCAAGAGCTAGTATGCCTTCCCGAGAGACTTTGTATTATATGAATGAGTGTGTGTTTGTAGAAACTTTGATGGCTCTTTGACCCAACCTTTGAAAATGTCTCGTGTATTCACATAGCTATTGGTGACATAGAAAAATGAGTCCACGAGCTTCACTGGCTCGGGAAAGCTTGTTCTCACTAGAACAATTCCACACAAGTATGCTCAACTCTCTCAGCTCACAAGAAAGCTCTTGGCCAACACTTAGCCAATTATGAAGCTCTCCAAGCTCCTATTTCCTTGCATAATTCGTATGGCTGAATAACCCATATTAATGGGAATCCAGTGCATCCAAAACTGCGCAATCCAAACTAGGTCCAGTTCCCAATTGCATGCATTATCTATACAACTCAATAAATCATACAACTGGTAGTACACTGTCCTTGCACTCTAGTCTCAACTGGGTCTTTCTATGAACTGACATGCATTAGTTTCTGATGAGGGAATCTTCAGTTAACTGGAGTAGCACTAGTGGATGAATTAGTGCACCAACTGGCTATTAGTCCTCTATTAGTCCCAAAAACAATTTAGAACTAGTTTAACTAAACTTAACTCAATAAACTGAGTGATCTAATTTCCAACTCAATTTAAACTCATACTGGACCCATAAAACTTAGGGATAACATATACATGACTACATAAAGACTTCCAACTCGAAATTCCTAAGCTAATTAAGTTAATTAAACATAATTAACTATTTGCAAACTGTTATGAGAATAAAATTCAATTTTAATTGTCAGTTTAATTCAAGGACAAATTAAATTGGAATTTCTTGTTGCCATTTCTCAACACTCCCTCTTAATAAGAAATGGATTATTAGCTACCCTGATCCTATCTCTGTGAAACTCGATTTTACATCTTGACAATGCCTTTATCAAAATGTCAACATCTTGATCCTCCATGGGAATGTACTCTAAAAACATAATCCACCTCAATACACAATCTCTAAGATGATGATATCGGATATCAATATGCTTGGACTGATCATGAAAAACTGGATTTTCAGAGAGTTTGATACAACTCTAATTATTGCAGTAAATCATAGTTGGATCCATCTGTTGACCAAACAAACTAACCATGATATTCCTTATCCAGATGGCCTCACATGTTATCTGACTCGCAGCCATGTACTCTGCCTCTGTTGAATTGAGTGCATCCGATCTCTATTTCTTGCTGTACCAAGAAACTGTCACTGACCCAATAATGAAGATCCCTCCTGATGTTCTCTTCTTATCGGATGGTCTCCCTGCCCAATCTACATCAGTGAAGCCTTGAAGCTTCACTCCCTCTGTCCATTTGTACCATAATCCATACTGAGAATTTCCCGTGAGGTATCTCAACACATGCTTTTCCGCCTTCTAATACATCTTGGTAGGCCTAACCATCACTTGGCTAAACTGGTTAACTGCATAGCACATATCCAGCTGTGTGTTCGTAAAGTACATGAGTGAACCCACAAGCTATCTGTAAACAGTAGCTTCCACTACTTACCTTGAAGTAGCATCCTCCTTCCTCTAGTTACCTGCTAGAGGAGTCTCCATGGGTTTTCTACTCTCCATGTGGAATCTCCTGAGTATCTCATTGGAATATTTGCCATGTGACACAAACAACTCCCCATCTTCCTTCCATACCTCCATGCCAAGAAAGTAATGAATGAGCCCCATGTCCTTCATCTCAAACTCTCTTGCAAGGTCCTCCTTACAAGATTTGATTAGTTGATCATTACTTGTTAGTATGAGATCATCAACATAAAGTACAATGATCAACAGCTTACCTCCCACCACTATGTGGTATAGGTTCGTATCTGGTTCACTCTTTGTGAAGCCCAACCCGATGAAGTAGCTATATATCATGGTGTGCCAAGCACAAGGTGCTTGCTTCAGACCATACAACGCTCTCTTGAGTCGACACACATGTGACTCACGGTCAAAGGTTTCAAAACCTTTAGGCTGCTCTATGTACACCTCTTCCTCAATCATGCCATTAAGGAAGGATGTCTTCACATCCATATGATGTATCTTCCAACCCATTTGTGCTGATAGTGCCAATATAGATATGATTGACAAGAACAGGAGCAAAGGTCTCATCATAGTCAATCCTGTCTACCTATGAAAAGCCATGAGCCACAAATCTAGCCTTATACTTCTCCAAACTATGATCTGCAACTTGATTTACCTTGTAAATCCAATGGGAGCTCACCACTAACTTGTCCTCTGGTCTCAGGACCACATCCCAAACATTGTTACAAACTATGGAGTCATACTCCTCCACCATGGCATCAGCCCAAATTGGTTACTGCACTGCTTCCTTAAAGGAAGATGGCTCTATCACAACACATTCACCCATAGGAGCCATGTATCCAGTGTACCTCTCAGGTGACCTCCTCTACCTGTGCTGAGAAGTGGGTGCTCCCACATTCTTTGGTGCATCATTCAACAATTTGTCAACATCTCTGGTGCACTTTATTCCCTCTTTGGAAGACTCTGCCTGAGTGGATGTCTCCACTGCTGGATCCTCTGTGTGTGTTTTCTCCACATCAATCTGAGGCTCCTCAAACTTACGAGCTAAAATCTCCTCATTCACATGTAGCTCAAGCTCCCTCTCAAGGGAAATTCATATGGCATTCTCCTCATTGAATCTGACATCCTTGCGAACCACTAACATCCTAATGTTTAGAAAGTACACCCGATAGTTGTGAGGTATATCAATGTACCACATAAATATACCAAACTCTAGTGTTGGCTTAAGAGTCTTCCATGCATCTTTGGTCACATGGAAATATACCAATGACCCAAAAATCTTGAAGTGACCAACATTTGACCTCTTACCGAAATAAGCTTCCTCTGGTGTCTTCATCTCAAGTATCTGATGTGGGCTACGATTCTAAGCATAAACCGTTGTGTTGCATGCCTCAACCCACAAGTGTAGTGGTAGGCCCTGATCATGAAACATTGCCCTCACTGCCCCTACTATGATTCAGTTCTTCCTCTCGTCCACCCCATTCTTCTAAGGGTTATCAGGTGCCGTCAACTCCTGTTTAATCCCTTCCGCTACACATAATTTCTTAAACTCATTTGAGACATACTCACCACTGTTATCACTTTGTAGAGCTTTAGCCTTCTGCATGACTCTTTCTCCAACAATGTTTTAAACACAAAACTTTTTGAAAGTTTGATTTTTATTTATATATATATATATTATATATATTATTTATTTATTTATCTATTTTATTTATTTATTATAGTTTTAATTAATTAATTTATTTTAGTTTTTAATTTATTTATTTTTATTAAATTTTTTTTTTTGCATGAAAAATATCCAACATTTATGAGAATAGTCATCAACAAATATAACATAATACCTGTGTTTGGCCGTGGATGCTATCGAGAATGGTCGACACACATCTGAATGGACTCACTCTAGAATAGACTCTGCTTGACTGTCTCTATGATGAATGGAACACTTGGTGTATTTTCCGAAAGTACACCCCTTACATGTATCAACTTGCTCAAGTGTACCTTTCGGAAGACCGATAGAGATCTTCAAAGCCCTATGATGCAAGTGGCCCAATCGCATGTGCCACAACATCTTCAAAGCCCTATGATGCAAGTGGCCCAATCACATGTGCCACAACTTGCCAATGTCTTGGCTCTACACCCTTTTTTCTTTTGTGCTCAAAGCAACACACTCCTCTATCTCCAGCTTATAAAGATTCTTCACCTGAATCCCTATCTTCTTTACTTGACCCGTGCCTCTGTTTCGAAGGAATGCCTTTCCTTTCGAGAAGCTGACATCATAGCCTCTATCCTCAATCATGTTAATGGATACCAAGTTCTTATTTAATCTAGGCACATACATAATATTCTTCAAGGTGAGTGGAGCACCATGCTCCCTCTTAAAAGTAATCATGCCCAATCTAGTAACACTATACTTCTCGTCGTCACCCATCTCGATATGCATATGGAGATCTTTCTCCTCCAGGTCATTGAATAACTCTTTGTCGCCAGTCATGTGCAATGAAGCTCCACTGTCTAAGTACCATACACATCATTGATATACCATGGATGAAATGAGGGAAAATTCCAACTCAAATTAAGAGGCCAAAGCCTCACCTACCGCTGTTCCTGGGGACTTCTTCTTGGCCTTCTTGAGTGGACAATTTGCAGCAAAATGGCCCAACTCATGACAATGAAAGCACTTAACTTTTTTCATGTATTTCTTCTTACCTCCATTATAAGAATCTGATTTGGGATGGGAATCTTTCCCTTCCCCTTCTTCACCTTAATCGCTAATGCACAATTCTCTTCATCATCAGTCTTTGATGAAGATCCATCCCTGGTGTTCCTCTTGATTTCCTCTTGCATCAAATCGACCACAATCGTTCCCAATCTGGAAGCTTCTCCCAACCATTGGCAGAGTCATGATAACTATGGAAACTCTTCGGGAGTCCTAGAATAAAAAGACTCACCACATCATCCTCGGCAACTGCAATTCCAACTCTTCCAAGTTCATCACGACATTGAATGAACTTGGTCAAGTATTTTTGAATAGGCTCGCCTTTCTCCATTTTTATTTGTCAAATTTTTTCCTTTAGTGACAATTTCCTTTGGCCACTTCTATTTTGATACAATTTTTTCAATGCTTTCCACATAGCATACAAATTTTCCTTGCCATGGAGACTCGAGACAATGTGGTCTCGAACTCCCTCAAGGATTATCTGCCTTGCCTTCACCACACACTTCTTCCATTCGGCCAAATTCTGTGCATTTGATGTTGCTGGCTTAGGAATTTCTTTATCAATGAATTCCTTCAAGCCATTATCCTCTAGCACATCTTCCATTCTATCCCTCTAGGCTATAAAATTCAAGTTTCCTTCCAAGGCATATTCGAGCCGCAAACCGTAGAACGCCTTTTGCCGATCCTGAAGTATGTATTGCAAATTCAAATTTCACCTGTAACCCAAAACTCAAAACTTTGAAATCTCCTATAATATACTATTGTCTGCTCCGATACCATGTAGAAAATCCTGTAGATTCACAAATTGATGCAATTTACTAAATCACAGGACAAGAATCTACTTCTACTTTCAATCAGCGGAAGCCAATAGATCGATGAAAACAATAAGAACAAGAAGAAGATAAATCAATGGCACATAACACAAGATGTATCTCAGGATATCCACTACTCAAAACCCCACTATCTATATTGCATATATCAAAAATATGAGTGAAGATACAAATCTTGTTCTCACTAGAACAATTCCACACAAGTATGCTCAACTCTCTAAGCTCACAAGCAAGCTCTTGGCCAACACTTAGCCAATTCTGTAGCTCTCCAAGCCCCCATTTCCTTGCACAATTCCTATGGCTAAATAACCCATATTAATGGGAATCCAGTGCATCCAAAACTACGTAATCCAAACTAGGTCAAGTTCCTGATTGCATGCATGATCTATACAACTTAGTAAATCATACAATTGATAGTACATTTTCCCTACACTCTAGTCTCAACTGGTTCTTTCAGTTAACTGGAGTAGCACTAGTGGATGCATTAGTACACCAACTGATTGTTCATCCTCTATTAGTTCCATAAACAACTTAGAACTAATTTAAATGAACTTAACTCAGTAAACCGAGTGATCTAATTTGAAACTCAATTTAAACTCATACTGGACCCCTAAAACTTAGGTTGAACATATACATGACTACAGAAATACTTCCAACTCGAAATTCCTAAGATAATTAAGTTAATTAAACATAATTAATTATTTATAAGTTGCTATGAGAATAGAATTCGATTTTAATTCTCAGCTTAATTCAAGGACAAATTAAACTGGAATTTCTTGTTACCATTTCTCAACACTCCCTCTCAACAAGAAAGGGATTATCAGCTACCCAATCCTGTCTCTGTGAAACTCAAATTTACATCTTGACAATGCCTTTGTCAAAATGTCAGCATCTTTCTCCTCATTGGGAATGTACTCTAACAACATAATCCGCCTCAATACACAATCTCTAAGATGATGATATCGGATGTCAATATGCTTGGACCGATCATGAAAAACTAGATTTTCAGAGAGTTTGATACAACTATGGTTATCGCAGTAAATCAAGGTTGGATCCATCTACTGAACAAACAAACCAACCAGGATCTTCCTCATCCATATGGCCTCACATGCTACCTGACTCGTAGTCATGTACTCTACTTCTGCTAAACTGAGTGCAACTGATCTCTGTTTTCTGCTGTACCAAGAAACTACCGCTGAACCAATACTAAAGATCCCTCCTGATGTGCTCTTCCTGTTGGATGGAATCCCTGCCCAATTTGCATCGGTGAAGCCTTGGAACTTCACTCCCTCTGTCTGCCTATACCATAATCCATATTGAGAAGTGCCCCTGAGGTATCTCAACACATGCTTTGCCGCCTTCGAATACAACTTGGTAGGCCTAACCATCGCTTGATTCAGTTGGTTAAAAATATAACACATATCTGGTCGTGTGTTCACCAAGTACATGAGTGAACCCACAATCTTCCTGTAAACAATAGCTTCCACTACCTCCCATGAAGTAGCATCCTCCTTCCTCCATTGACTTGCTAGAGGAGTCTCCATCAGTTTGCTTGTCTACATGTGGAATCTCCAGAGTATCTGCTTGGCATGCTTTCCCTACCATACCTCCATGCTAAAAAAGTAAAGCATGAGCCCCATTTCCTTCATCTAAAACTCTCCTGCAAGGTCCTCCTTGCAAGATTTGATTAGCTGATCATCACATGTCAGTATGATATCATCAACATAAAGTACAATGATCAATAACTTACCTTCCACCACTATGTGGTACAGGTTCGCATCCGCTTCACTCTTCGTGAAGCCCAACCTGGTGAAGTAGTTATTTATCATGGTGTACCAAGCACAGGGTGCTTGCTTCAACCCATACAACAATCTCTTGAGTCGCCACACATGCGACTCACGGTCAAAGGTTTCAAAACCTTTAGGCTGCTTTATGTACACCTCTTCCTCAATCATGCCATCAAGGAAGGTTGTCTTCACATCCATCTGATGTATCTTCCAACCCATCTATCGTGATAGTGTCAATACATATCTGATTGATGAGTACCTTGTAATAGGAGCAAAGGTCTCATCATAGTGAATCCCCTCTACCTGTGAAAAGCCACTAGCAACAAATCTAGTTGCATGCTTCTCCACACTACCATATGCAGCTTGCTTTACCTTGTAAATCCAATGAGAGCTCACCACTGAATTGTCCTCTGGTCTCGAGACCACATCCCAAACAGTGTTACAAAATATGGAGTCATACTCCTCCACCATGGCATCAACCCAAACTGGATATTGCACTGCTTCTTTAAAGGAAGATGTCTCTATCACAACACATTCACCGATAAGAGCCATGTATCCAATGTACCTCTCAGGTGACCTCCTCTCCCTGTGCTGAGAAGTGGGTGATCCCACATTCTTTGGTGCATCATTCAACAATTTTTCAGCCTCTCTGGTGCACTTTCTTCCCTCTCTGGAAGACTCTTCCTGAGTGATGTCTCCACTCTTGGATCCTCTGCATGTGGTTGCTCCACATCAATTTGAGGCTCCTCAACCTTAGGAGCTAAAATCTCCTCATTCACATGTAGCTCAAGGTCCCTCTCAAAGGAAACTCACATGGCCTTCTCCTCAATCTGACATCCCAACGAACCACTATCATCCTACTGGTTGGCAAGTACGCTCGATAGTTGTGAGGTTTATCAATGCACCCCACAAATATCCCCAACTCTGCTGTCAGCTCAAGCTTCTTCTATGCATCTTTGGTCACATGGAAATATATCGATGACCCAAAATACCTGAAGTGACCAACATTTGGCCTCTTACTAGAATAATCCTCCTCTGGCATCTTCATCTCAAGAATCTAATGTGGGCTACAATTCTGAACATAAATTGTTGAGTTGCATGCCTCAGCCCACAAGTGTAGTGGAAGGACCTAATCATGCAACATTGCCCTCGTTGTCCCTACTATGCTTCTGTTCTTCCTCTCAGCCACCCCATTCCGCTGAGAGTTATGGGGTGCTGTCAACTCCCGTTTAATTTATTTCGCTGCATAGAATTTATTAAACTCATTTGAGACATACTCACCACCGTTATCACTCCATAGAGATTTAACCTTCTTGCCTAACTCTTTCTCCACCAATGCTTTAAAATCACAAAAATTTGTGAAATTTTGATCCTTTTTTTTTGCATGAAAAATATCCGTCATTTACGAGGATAGTCATCAACAAATATAACATATTACCTATGTTTAGCTATGGATGCTGTCGAGAATGATCTACACATATTTGAATGGACTTTCTCTAGAATATCCTTTGCTCGACTGTCTTTTTCGTGAAAGGAAGACTTAGTGTATTTTCCCAAAGTACACCCATTGCATGTATAACCTTGCTCAAGCGTACCTTTGGGAAGATTGGTAGAGATTTGCTACAATGTCTTCAAAGCTCCATGATGCAAGTGGCCCAATTTCCTATGCCACTACTCGCCAAAATATTGGCTCTGCACGCTTTCTGCTTTTGTGCTCAAAGCAACATACTCCTCTACCTCCAACTTATAGAGATTCTTCACATGAATCCCTATCTTCTTTACCTGACCCATGGCTATGTGTTTAAGGAATGCCTTTCCTTTCGAGAAGATCATATCATAGCCTCTATCCTTAAGCATGTCAATTGATACCAAGTTCTTCTTTAGTCGGAGCACATACATAACATTCTTCAAGGTGAGTGGAGCCCCATGCTCCCCTTGAAAAGAAGTTGTTTCCAATCTAGTAACATTATACTTCTCATCGTGACCTATCTCAATATGCATCTGGAGATCTTTCTCCTCCAGGTCACTAAATAACTCTTTGTCACGAGTCAGGTGGAATGGAGCTCAACTATCTAAGTACCATAACTTCCCATCATTGATGAAACAATACATGCAATGAGAGAAAAGTCTAATTCGAATTGAGAAGCCAAAGCCTCACCCGCCACTCCTGTGGACTTCTTCTTGGACTTCTTGAGTGGAAAATTTGTAGCAATATGGCCTAGCTCACGACAATGAAAGCACTTAACTTTCATCTTGTCTGTCTTCTTACCTCCATGATAAGAATCCAATTTGGAATGGGAATCTTTCCCTTTCCCCCTTTTCACCTTAATTTCTAAGGCATAGTTCTCTTCATCATTAATTTTTTATGAAGAGTCATCTCGACATTGAGTGAACTTGATGTTGGCTTGAGGGTGCTCGACCTAGGTTTAGACTTAATTAGCCAAACGAATACCTACACTACTGGCCCTTTCGGCATCAGCTCGCGGTGCGCGGACTGAAGTCTCACCCGAAGCAGTATGGGGGGATGCTGGAACCAAGTTTCTGCATCCTCAAGATGTATGAGGGGTCAATTTAATCCAAATGTGCCTACCTTCGCACAGGTTTCTTTGCGCACTGTCCTGACCTGTGAGACCTTTGTGATCTATTAAGATCAACTTTCATGCAACCCTAATCAGGGGATGAGATGCTTTCGCACTGCTAGGGCAACGATCTACGCTATTTTCCCAAGTTACATCTCGTATCTTACTTATCTTCTTATAATTGTTAGTTAACTTCGTGTAAACAAATACCTTATCTCACATTTACTTAATCAACGTAATCAGATATGTTCGCACACCATATAAACAACATAAATGCAATTTATACCAAATATATTCGATACAGAAAATAGGAAATGAATACACATAATTAATGTAAAAATTCTCTTTATTAATGCTTCAACGGTTACAGACTCGACTTGCCCTACGCACTCAGATGCAGGGGTCCGTGTACTCAGTTGTGAACTACTAGGCCTCTGCGCACTCAGCTGCAGAGCCTTCTCCTACTCTACGACCCAAATACTTGACTCTACACTTCAGACAAGACTCAATTCTTCATCATTCCTGCATTTATTTTTTCTTCTTTTACAACTTAGAGCCTCACTCTAGTTATACAATCCCATGGTCCATGGACCATGGGTAGTAATCCAAAATCTTTTGCTTATAGATGTGTTAAAAAATTACATGCATAAATTGTAGCTTAACATAGAAAACTTAATGTGCACATGAGACAAGAGGAGAAACACATAAAGCATGAAATAAGACAATAGGACTTGATAACAGAGTTCGTCCATCTTGGATTACGTCTTCGGGCCCTGCTCGATCAATGGGGAGGCCTTCATTCATTAAATGGCATGAGAAAGAAGAGTACAAACATCAGTTACAAAAATGAGTTTTATACCTCCATACTGAAAGGTTGAGAAATTCAGAACTCTGATGGTGAAACGGACAGCGCCATTGCGTTCATAGTGTCAAGAAGTGCTGAAACCATATAAAATTTGTCAAATTATGACAAAATGAAAATTTGGCCCTCCTGCAAAATTTTGCCTCGAACTGCATGCACTGTCTCCTCTGCCTGGGCGCACTGACAAACTCCGTTTAAGTATAATATGGGTGGTGGATTTCTCAATAATGTTTTTAGTGGAGTTGGTTTGAGATCTGTTTAATAGGGAGGTGGTCCGGCGATCAAACCCTGCCTCCTCCTTTTTTAATACATTGAATCGCTTAAAATTTAAACAACCTTGTTTTTTAAAGTATGGGTTAGGTCGGGCCACCTTGGGTGGCCTGCTCACCATACCCACCTCTACCTTTGTAATAATTTTTAACGGCTGCACCTCCTCCTTTTATGGTTAATGTGTTGTTGGTTTGGGTTGGGTCTGCGCCCCAAGGGCCGGCCCACCCATGTCCATTATTTGGTGGCTCCGTGGGAGCAGTGGAGGGGCCGGGGTCCTGGCTTGTCCCTCCTATTTATGTTGACAACTCCGTGGCTGGGGGAGGGGCTGGGGGTCGTGGCCCACCCTTCCTTTGGTTATGTTGTTTGTTTTTTGGGTGGCGAGGTTGGTGGCCTGCCACCCTTTTTTTAATATTTTTTGTTTAAAAAACAAATTGTGCAAATTTTGAAAATTTTGTTTTGGAATGTAGGGGTCTTTTTAATTAGGCCATGATTTCACCTGGAATCTAGCCAGAGTTGGCCGGATTCTGTTTGCTGGAAAAGTGCAAATTGTGTCCTTGTTAAACCTGCCCAGTCATCAAAAGTCAACCCAACTTTGACTGCCTCTATCTTCTTCATCCAGACTCGGATTGGAGTGCTATTCACACCGTTGGAATCAGGGTGATGAGAAATTTGATCTGATGTCAAGTTAATCACCTTTCAACCACTTTGAATTTTGAGATTTCCCATGCCATTATGTCTGAAGATCCACCTAGATCAATCCTCCCCATTGAGGAGCTTTTGGGTCACCAAAAGCTTTGTTAGTCAACTGGCAAGTGAGGGAATTGTTCCCTCACTCTTTCTTTTTCCAGCCATTTTGCCTTACTAGGGTGCATCCCCTTGAAACCAACTCGAAGGTATTCCACATCTTCCCGTCGTGAAGTCCTGGTTCTTATGTCAAGGATGATGTCCTCAGGTAACTCATCGAGTTACTCTGGTGCAAAGTCATCAACTGTAGGAACTGTGCCCACCCCTTCAGTGTCCATAATCAATGGTGGTTCATACAACTTTAAGCTCTCCACATTCACTATGGAGTACATTTGCATATATATATATATATATATAAGATATATAGTATATTATATATATATATATCGGCAAATCGAGACGAAAGGAATTGTTTCCAATCTTCTCCAAGATGGTGAATGGACCATACCGGATTGGTCGCAACTTCTTCCCTTCTCCCTTCATCCTGTTCTTGCTGATGTGGAACCACACTTTGTCGCCCACTTGAAATTTATGGTCAACTCGGTGTTTGTCATGTCGAGCCTTGTACCGGGATTGACTTTTATCCAACTACTCCTGTAATGCTTGGTGAATCAACTGGATCCACTAAATGAACTGCTGCACTTTGTCCCTGTCATTATGTCCATTGGAGTCATCTTCCATTCCAAAGACCATATCAAAAGGGTCCTCTGGCAGGTAACCAAAACATGTCTCAAATGGTGAATGTTGTGTAGATGAGTGCACTGCTCGGTTGTAGGAATGCTGCACATATGGAAGATGCTCATCCCACAACTTAGGATGTTTCCCACAATAGCCTCATGATAAGTGTACCACAATGTGGTTTACAACCTCTGTCTGTCCGTCACTCTATGGATGGAATGCCGTGCTTCTTTTCAACTTGGTGTCCATCATCTTCCACAAGTTGGTCCAAAACTCTCCAAGAAAGCGAGAGTCCCGCTCTGACACAATCGATGTGGGTAGCCCAAAATGGACCCAAACATGCTGAAAGAAAAGATAAGCAGTCTGCTCTGCACTGATCTGATTTTTACAAGGCATCAAAATACACATCTTACTAAAACAGTTAATGAAGACATACAAATAGTCGTGACTTTTCCTAGACAAAGGCAAACCTCCTACAAAATCCATTGACACACTTTCCCATGGATGACTTAGAATAGGGAGTGGTGTGTAGAGCTCGAGTTTTCTATTAGAGGGCTTTGAAACATAACACATCACACAACCCTTTACATAGCAAGTCACAATGTTCTTCAAATGAGGCCGAAAACAAAATCTTTGTACATGACACAAAGTTTTTTCAATACCAAAATGACTAGACACAAGGGAGGTGTGGGCCTCTCGGATTACATGTACCCTTTCTCCTGTGGGTATGCATAATTTGCCAAGGTGATACAATAGTTTCCCTTGCAAGTGATAGTTGTCCACCTATGAACCATGGATTAGTTTTTCATAAATCTCCTTAAAGTCATCATCGTTAGCATACTGTTCAACATAACTTTTAAAAGATAACGAAGCATTATGCAAAATAACAGAAGCAGAAATAGGAGGGCAAGATAGAATATCAACCACTTTGTTGCTATTTCCCTTCTTATACTTGATTACCAGATGAAACTGTTGCAGAAAACCCATCCACCTAAAATGACACAATTGCTGCAACTTGGTCTATGACTGAGGATACTGCAAGGGCTGATGATCCGTATGGATGATGGTCTCCTTGCCAATCAAGTAGTGTTTCCAGTTTTTCACACTGTGAACCAAGGCATATAATTCCTTGTCGTGGGATAGTTTATCACAGCCTGAGAGAAATTCTCTGAATGGTGAAATATCGACTTATTTTGTTGCATTAGTACAACTCCCATGGATATATGCTGGCATCTGTCTTGATCTTGAATGGTTGCTGGAGATCTGGTAAGGCCAAGACCGGTGCGGTGGTGATCTTTTCTTTCAATGTTTCGAAGGACTTCTGTTGCTTTCCTCCCCATTGAAAGACTTGCTTTATACTTCTCATTGTGTGTAAAGGTGCTGCAATAATAGAGAAATTGGCAATAAATCTCCTCCAATACTGTACTACACCGAAAAGGTTGCGAAACTCGGTTACACTAGTAGGCTTAGGCCAATTTACAATTGCTTCAACTTTAGAAGGATCAATTTGTAACAGACCATGACCAACAATATGACCTAGGTAAATCAAAGAGGTTTTCCCAAACTCACCTTTGACAATTTTACATAGAGTTTTTCGTTTTTCAATGCATCAAACACTTTCTTCACATGACATACATGTTCATTCCAACTTTTACTAAAGACAAGAATATCATCTAGATATACAAGAACAAATTCATCAGTGAAAGGCATAAAGAGATCATTCATGACCCTCATGAAAGTGGTTGAAGCATTGCAAAGTCTGAATGGCATCACCATCCATTCGAACAACCCTTGTTTGGGCTTGAAGGCAGTTTTCCACACATCCTACTATGCAATTCAGAGTTGGTGATAACCACTACGCAAATCCAATTTGGTGAAATAGATAGCTTTCTTTAACTGATCTAATAAGTCATCAATGTGGGGAAGAGGGTAACAATTTTTCATCGTGATTTTGTTTAGTGCTCGATAATCCACACACATCCTCCTTGTGCCATCTTTCTTCAGCACTAAGACAATCGGTGAGCCTCATGGAGAAGTGCTTGGTCTGATGATCCCTTGGTTCAATAGTTCCTGCACCTGCTTTTTGATCTCCTCCATCTCAATGGTCGACATCCTGTACATGCCAATATTCGGTAAAGGAGCGTCATGCTGCAAATGGATCTCATGTTGGATTTCCCTCTTCGAAGGTAATCCCCTTGGTTTCTGAAACATCCCATCATAGTTAGAATTTAATTCACATAATTCCTTTTTATGCTCATGATCACAACCTTGGAAAGCATCAGATAATTTTGCATATTTTCCCCTTACAATCATAAGCATGAAACCTTACTGGAATTCACCAACCTCTTCATTTGTCCTGCACTTACAAGGCTGGCACTGATTTTCATTTGATGAGCCCTTACAATATATTCTACCCCATCTTTTGTAATTTGGTATTTGTTTTCATGACGGAAGAAGATTGCCTTTCTATCATATAGATATGGACTCCCTAACACCATGCCATAGATATCCAATGGTATCACATCAAGTTTTACCTCATCCACTAACTTAGAAGTGATCACAAATTTAACCTTACACTGCTTAGTTACATTCAGTTTTGCTTTATCATGTATCCATCCAAGTGGGTAAGGTTTTGGATGTGGTTTGGTTTCCAAGCCTAGATTCTTTACCAAGGACTCTGAAATTAAGTTTGCTTGGGATCCGATATCAAATAGAGTTTCTACTTTTGTATGATTTATGATAACTCTAATATGAAATAGCTCAATTCTCTTTCGTTCATTAGGAAGAGACTCATCTATTGAACTAGTGCCTTCATGTGATTCATAATTAACATGAGGTGTAAGAGTACCTTTTGTTCCTGCTACTCTGATCAATGCTTCATCTCCCGAATCGGATCTAAGATCTTGCTGCACAGTTGCCACTATCTTCTGCTTGCCTTTTCCTCCATACTTCTTTGGTCTCTTTTCCGGGTACTATTTCCAAAAATGATCGTTGTCACGACCTTCCTTTTTGTAGTGATTGCAATAAGGTCTTTCTCCTTCATCTTTCTTGGTTGATTCCATCCTCTTCTCATTTCCTTTTCCTTTCACTTTGGGTTTTCCATTTGGAGGTTTGAAAGGTGGTTTCTTGAAATGATCATGTCTTTAATTTTTTCCCCTGTTCTCAAGATGGATTGCCTTCACACTGGCGGAGTCAATAGTAGTTGGTTCAAACAATAATAATGAATGTCTAAGGTAACTATGTAATGATCCAATATACTTAGTTACTACTTCAGGTGAGTCAAGTGCAATGTCCAAATTAAGTGCCTATTTTCTAAATTCCTTTGTAAAGCTTTGAACATCCTGACCTCTGCCTTGCCTTAAGTATTTCCAATCCATTAAGGTTTTTTGTTTATAACCCAAGGGATATAACTGTTTCTTTAATGCAGAAATGAAATTAGGCCATGAGGAAAGAAGATTACCCACACTCTTACTGCTTCACAATTTTCTCTCCCACCAAATGAGAGTGGTGCTACTCCGCTGAAGAGAGGCTAGCTGAACTTTTGCCTCGTCCTCATCGATCTGTTGAATCCTGCAGTAGATTTCAATCTATCTAATCTAGTTGTTAAGCTTTTCTGCATTACTTTCACTGTTAAACATGGGAAGATCAAATTTGACATCTAATTTAAAGAAAGGTTTCTTAGATGCATCCCTTGAATTTCTATGATGACGGTGATGAGAGGAAGAACTTTCACTCGTGTAAGGAGAAGAAGGGGGTTTTTCTCCACCATTTCCATGCACTGGACCTTGTTCTTTTGGTTTTCTCTCTTTTTCTTTCTCCAGCCTTGAAAGCAAATGACCGACATTCTCTGCCATTGAATAGAAGGTTTTGCGGAGATTGCACTCCTCTTCAAGACGAGCCTCTTCATCTGCCATGTTTCTCCTTCGATGTGCACGCCCCACTTCGGAATTGAAAGAATTTAGTTTCCCTTCACCTCTTCGGAGCCTGTTTCTTGTTAGCATACAAACATGCAATTCACATCTAAAAAGACCTTCTCTGATACCACTTGATCCAAAATCTTTTTCTTATAGATGTGTTAAAGAATTACATGCATAAATTGTACCGTAACATAGAAAAATTAATGGCACATGAGACAAGAGGAGAAACACATAAAGCATGAAAGAAGAAAACTAGACTTGATAACGAAGTTCATCCATCTTGGACTACGTCACTGGGCCCTACTCGATCAATGGGGAGGCCTTCATTGATTAAATGGCATGAGAAAGAAGAGCACAAGCATCAGTTAAAAAAAGGAGTTTTATACCTCCATACTGAAAAATGGCCGAAAAATGCATAACTCTGATGGAGAAATAGACAATGCCATTGCGTTCGTGATGTCAAGAAGTGCTGAAACCATATAAAATTTGTCAAATTTGACAAAATGAAAATTCGGCCCTCCTGCAAAATTCTGCCTTGAACTGTGTGCACTGCCTCCTCTACCTGGGCGCACTGACAAACTCTGTTTAAGTATAATATGGGTGGTGGATTTC
Source organism: Pinus taeda (assembly GCA_000404065.3). Classification (NCBI taxonomy): domain Eukaryota; kingdom Viridiplantae; phylum Streptophyta; class Pinopsida; order Pinales; family Pinaceae; genus Pinus; species Pinus taeda. The sequence goes on along the minus strand of APFE030963067.1, from coordinate 15,512 downwards.
TAAATAATGTTGTTGGTGGAGTTGGTTTGAGATCTATTTAATAGGGAGGAGGTCGGGCGATCAAACCCCGCCTCCTACTTATTTAATACATCGAATTGCTTAAAATTTAAACAACTTATTTTTAACTATGGGTTAGGTCGGGTCTTCCCATCGTACCCACCTCTGGCTTTGCAATAATTTTTAATGGTTGAACCTCCTCCTTTTATGGTTAATGTGTTGTTGGTTTGGGTTGGGTCCGCACCCTAAGGGTCGACCCACCGATGTCTATTATTTGGTGGCTCTGTGGGAGTAGCGGAGGGGCTAGGGTCATGGCCTGTCCCTCCCGTTTATCTTGACAGTTTTGTGGCCAGGGGAAGGGGCCGGGGCTTGTGGCGCACCCATCCTTTGGTTAGGTTGTTTGTTTTTGGGGTGGCAGGGTTGGTGGCCTACCACCCCTTTTTTAATATTTTTTTTTTGTTAAAAAAAACAAATTGTGAAAATTTTGTTTTGGACCGTAGTATTCTTTTTAACTAGGCCATGATTTTGCCCGAAATCTGGCTGGAGTTGGCCGGATTCTGTCTGCTGAAAAAGTGCAAATTGTTTCCTCGTGAAACCTGCCTAGTCATCAAAAGTCAACCCAACTTTGACTGCCTCTATATTATTCATCTGGACTTGGATTGGAGTGTCGTTCACACCATTGGAATTAGGGCGATGATCACTTCGATTTGATGTCAAGTTAATCACCTTTCCACCACTTTGAATTTTGAGCTTTTCCCATGCCTTGTGTCTGAAGATACACCTGGATCAAGTAGATCTCTAAAGTCGACATTACATTACAAAACTGAAGGCAGACAACCCTATGACTCATTTACAACTTCAAGCTCCGCGCCCACAAAATGCGGAGTCTTTACATCAGATTTACACTTTTTAGCCAAAATCTGGGCTTTAAGCCCCAAAACTTCCCTTAGGGTATCTCGTGCCCAACAGGCCCCCAACACAAACATCGTGACTCGCCCTCAAGTCACACTGTCAATGCGAAGATCTTCATGTGGAGACCTCCCAACTCTGCCTAGACTTCTGCAAGATTGGCAACGTATTGAGCAGCTGCCTGTTGCACTTTCTGGATGCACTGTTCAGACACTGTTGTAGCTAAATTGCTACCCTGCACTTGTTTATAGTTTCGTGCCTCCTTTCATCTGGATAGCTAATACTGTGCTTCTGTCGGCTAGTCAGATAGTCAGGCCACCCATGTATGGCTTCAACCGACTTCCATTCACTTTTCCTGGGAAAGGTTCTCCATTTAACTTTACCAACTACACTGCGTCTCCGTCTGTGACCTCCTTAATAACATACGATCCCAACTAACACATTCTGAGCTTTCCCAAGAATTTATCAAATGTACTATCATACAATAACACCAAATTGTTCACCTTGAAGGTGCACAACTTAATATGTTGATCGTGCCAGGCCTTTTCGTGTTGATTTTGTACCTGTTGGTGAAAGCCAACCAAAAATCTTTCTTCCTCGAATTGCTCCAAATGTGAGAGCCTCTCCTCTAGGGCTCTACAGTCTATCATACCTATGAGCACTGCTATGCATAGACTAGGCATGATATACTGCATCAAGATCGACTTCCACTCCATAGACTAGCCAGAAAGGTGCCTGTCTCCTCAGTTTCTTGCATGTCGTCCTATAAGCCCATAATACTACAGGTATGTGTAGGTCCCAATCACTTCATTGTGCATTGCATACCTTAGTCAACAAAGTCTCTAGTACTTTGTTAAATGCTTCTACTGTCCCATAAGCTCGCGAGTGATATGGTGTGCTTTTCTGATGATACACCTAAAAATCTTCTGTCAGTGCGCTGATCGCCTCGTTCAGGAAATGTGTATCATGATTGCTCATCAAGATCTTCAGACATCTGAATCATGTCAATACATGTTCAAACAAAAAATTTGTGGATGTCGCGATCGTGCAATCTTTTACTGATTGTGCTTATGCCCAATGAGTCAGGTACTCTGTTGCAGTGATAATATATCTCACGCTCGTTTTTCCTTGAGGTTTGATAGGTCCTATGAAGTCGATCGCCCACTTTTCAAAGGGATACAACATCATTTATGAATTCAAAGGCATCTCGTCCCTTCACGATGGTTTACCTGTTCTTTGACATATATCATAGGCCTTGCAATGTGCATCTGAATCCTGATGAAGGATCAACCACCACAAACTTGCGCGGAGAATCTTCTACGCGGTTGCTCTCCTTGCATAATGTGCTCTCGTAGCACCCCCATGAGCATTCACAAGGATATTGCTTTGTTCAAATTCATGTACACACCTTCGCAGTATCTCATCATTCCCCATATTATATAGGTGCCCCGCAATGATAGAGAAATTTGCCGCATGTACCACTAGTTCCTTCTTCTGCTGGATGGAGTACTCTTTCAGCGCAGTCCGAGTCATAAGAATGTGAATTATATCTTCAAAATTTCCATTCTATATGCACAAAACAAAGAGTTGCGTGTCGAGTAACCGTTCCTCCAAACTATTAGGTTCCTCTCCTATCTCAATGCGCGATAGGTGATATGGTCCCGCATTTAATTCTCTAGGTTTCACAACAACTTCAAAGTCATATTCTTGGAACAATAAAAGCCATTTGCATATGTGCCCCCCCAACACAGGCTTATTGACCAATTACTTCAATGTGAAATGATCTGTATACATCTTAAAGTGACCTCCTAGCAAGTAGTGTCGATACTTTTGGAGCGCATACACCATAGTCAGTCCCTCGTGTTTAGTGGTGGAATAGTTCTTTTTTGCCTTAGACAATATGCGACTCGCAAATGTGATAGGGTGATCCAAGCCCTCTCCATCATCACGTGTTAGTACCGCTCCTAGGGCTATACACGATGCGTCAAAATGGACATGAAACTCTTTGTCCCAGTTTGGGAAGACAAGAATTGGTGCAGTGACCATCTTTTCCTTCAATATATTCAGGCTTTTCTTGCAGTCATCGTTCCAAGAGAATGTAACATCCTTCTTCAATATTTTCTCCACTGGCGCGGTGATTTGGGCATAAATTTTGATAAAATTTCTGTATTACCTTGTATGTCCCAGAGTAGTGCGCAACTATTTCACACTTCACGACAATTCCAAATTCAGAATCACCGCAATCTTCGTGGGATCTACCATCAGTCCCTGTCTGCAAACCACATGTCCTAATAGGTTCCCAAAAGGAACAAGAAACACACACTTCTTGAGATTAAGCACGATTTGGTATCTTCGGCTGGTATCCAACATCAATCGTAAGCTCGCTAGATGGTGCTTAACCAGCCCAAATATAGTCCAATCATCAAAATAAACCTCCAAGAACTTATGAATATATTCCTTGAATGCTACGACCACCATGCGTGAAAAGATGGTCACTGCGTTCTTCAATCCAAATGGCATGACAATGTATTGAAAGAAACCCCACTCAGTCGTGAAGGTTGTCTTGCTCCTATCCTCCAACGTGATTTTGATCTGGTGATACCTTGAAAACCCATTAGTGAAAGAATATGCTTCTTGCCCACCAACATTGTCCAACACCTCATTTGTGAACAAAGTTGCGAACGGATCATGCACACAAGTGTCATTCAATTTTCCGAGATCCACACATATTCTTATCTCGTCCTTCTGCTTCTTTTCCTACACCACCGTTGGACTTACCCAATCGAATTCTTCCATTGGCTCAATGATTCTTGCTCGAGCATTTTGTCTAGTTCTATGCAGACCTTCTCCTTGTATTTTGAATTTAAGTGGTAAGGCCTCTGCTTAACTGGCTCCGCGTTGGGTTTTAACATGATCCTCATCATTCCTAAATCTCTTATGATTCCCTTTAAATATGTAAACTTGGCCGGGAATAAGTCCTGGTACTCGCGGAGTAACTCAACGACCTTATCCACCATCGCATCGTCCCAATAGTCACCGAGCTTTGCAAACTTAGGTTTGGCTCCCATACAAATGTTCACCTACTTCGTTTTTACTGGCGCGGTTATGTCAAGGTTCTCAATCTATGGTCCTTGAACCTCGCAATGGCCTTCTATTTCTGGAATGTTAATATTTCTTAGATCCTCATCCTCCTCTTTAGCAGTTACATTATAACATTCTTGCGCGCAACTCAGCTGAGTAGCCCATTCAGGCTGACTCAGGTCTAAAGGCTCCTACGGTATCCTAAAGATGGCTGCTTTTATCTCTTGTAACGCTTCATCAATACTATCCCCCCATCCATCCTCAAAACTAAAAGTCATCATGAACCCTTCACGTAGGATATCCCATTCACCTATCCCATGGTGGAGCTCTGTCTCTATATACCACTTCATGGGTATAACATCTAGGGTATGGAAAAACAGGTGCACCCACTTAGGTCCTGGATTTTCTCCATAGACCTTCATCCACTTGGCCAAGTGTGTGCATGGATCATCTCGTCCATCATATTTGTCTATTAGTTGCATTTTAGGCTTCCCAAAATGCATGCGCATCATTCTCCTGCATTCGTGCCAGTCCTTAAAGCTCCCTTTGTGCGTACCCCACCACCTTGCAGGTGTAGCACATAGTACCCAATTCAAAGCATGGAAGCATTGCTTTTCTGGAACTTCTCTTTCAAATCTATCCAAGAAGGTATCTACCTCACTTATCCCATCATAAGTAGGAAGTCTCTTACTTCTGTCGATACACAGCGCAATGACCCTTTCATCATATTACAATTCAGTGTAGTCACCTCATGTAACCGATTCTGCCATCGCTCTGTTTCCTCATCTGAATCTGAAGTACATTAGCTCTCACACTCCCATGCAAGCCATCCACCTATAGTGGGATTCATCGAGTCTTGGTTTCATGCTGTTATCTTATTGATGCAGTCCTAATCATCATCACTTTCATAGTCGCACACCGACTCTGTATAGCGCGATCTTTCAGCAAGGTCTAGAGGTATAACTACGTGTGGTGACTTCTTTTCAAAAATCATCTTGCGCTTCTTCAAATTAATCACCCCATTCATGTCAGTGGCCCAATCAATTCATAAGAGCTCAGGGTAGGGATTGATGTCATCAACAATCTCTATCACTTCAAAGTATGCTAGCGCACTTGCTCCCTCAATATCCACAGTGATTCCCTGCAATCGCCCCATGGGTATTATTTTCTGCTGGTTCACCATTTTCCGCTGAACATGAGATCACTGCAGCATAGGCCTCCCCATGTGCTTCCATGTCTACTTCGATAGAACATTCACATCCGATCCTAAATCAAGAATTACTTGGTCCATCTCATATTCTACAATTTGCGTAGTTAACCTCATTTCTCTTCCCGTTCTTGTCTTATGCTTCCCAATCTTTCGGACTACACACAGTTCTCCTGGCATGGTCCCAACACATCTCCTAATGAGTTACTTAATCCTTTTATAGCCGTACTGTTGCATAGTAACTTCATGCATGTTTCCAGGAACATCGCAAGCATAGATGGGTCCATCTCCGGCTCCGGTTTATCTTTGCTTCCTAAAGTGGAGGCCTCCGTAAAGCTCTTCTTAGCTTCCATGAAAGTTTCCCGAGCGTGCTCCAAATCAAATCTATTTCTTTTGCCAGAGCTTCACGAAGCTAGGTACTATCTTCTGGCTATTTTCCCTTATCATCTCCCATTGTGATTCCACTTTAGAGCACAATGTTCACATTTGGATCTTCTTTGCGCGGTTTAGACCTCATCATCTACAGGTTCTGAGTCGGGGGAGGCGGTAGCACTCCTTTGTCACATATCCTAGCTATCAACATAGCACAACCTTCCATCTCATGATCAAACAAGGTGCAATATAAACACGATGACCGCGTTAGATTCATACAATCGCGGGCATAATGTCCTGGCCCTCCGCAATTGTAGTATATCAACTAACCGTGACCTCTTCCACTCCAAATCAAACTCCGCTTCTTTTGCTGGAGCTTCGAAAACCCAAGTACTATATTCTGGTTGTTTTCCCTTATCATCTCCCATCGTGATTCCACTTCGGAGCACAATGTTCACATTTGGATCTTCCTCCTGCGGCTCAGACCTCATCATCTACAGGTTCTGAGTCAGGGGAGGCAGTAGCGCTCCTTTGTCACGTATCCTAGCTATCAGCGTAGGACAATCTTCAGTATCATGATCAAACAAGGTGCAATATAAAAACGATGACTGCATCAGATTCATAGAATCACGAGCATAATGTCCTTTCCCTTTGCGATTGTAGCATATCAACTGACCGCGACCTCTTCCAAGTCCTCCTCCGCCTCGGCCTCGTCTGCATCCCTGAAATCCTGTTTGCGCCACTCCTGCATTCTGGTCTAGGGACCGTGATTCAGCCTGAACTCTATAGGTTGGAGTTCTATCCATCATCAACTCATAGCTCCTACAAGTGCACTCATCGTGTCCCACCTACCTACAAAAGTTACAGAATAATTGCTGCGAATTTTGTGTATACTTTTGTAACAAATGACAGTTTTCCGTAGCATGTTTTCCACCTATTTGGAAAATCACGCACCACAAAGCATATGCCACGCTAGGTCTTACTTGTGCTTACAACCTTAACAACATCGGTCCTCCTCCTACAAGGTAATTTGCAAACATCGGGTAGTCGTCCTTATCATGATCCTGACCCTTACATTTTACGCACCACACCTCTTTGCGCACTTCTAGTTGAGCTGCCCTGTCCTGTTTCAGACTCTGCTTCTCAAGGCATAAATTTTTCAACTGTGTGTGGATCTGCTGAACTCTGAAGTTAGGATCCTGTATCAGGATCTCATGCAGCCTCATCACGATCTTTAAGGCATCTTCCTGAGTAGTTAACTTTTGCTGCGATAACGGGCTCCTTAAATGTGGCATTAGCGATGCTACAAACCATTCACGATGTTGTCCATCCGTCAAATTCATATCAACTTTTCGAATCATACACTTCAACCTCTGATCCAACTCCCAAGGAGTCTCACCTAGTAGCATCATGATTTCTTTGAATCCAATGATCGACTGTGCTTCAGACTTCGGCCTACTAAATTCTCTGTTTAGCGCTGCATGGATATCCATGATTCCCATATTTGGATTATCATTGGAGTGCTTAATATACAAGGTCAGCGCACGGTCCTGCAGGGCGCTAACCAATGTCGCTTTCTTTATATTATCATCTGTAACTCTTTGTGCTTCCCATACGGCTCTTACCATGAACCAAAATTGGTCCGGATCCTCATTTGCCAATCCTTTGAACATAGGCAACTTTATCGTGCTTGCCATATTAACTTGCGGTGGTGGCGGAGGTGGTACGGGTGAAGATGGAGGTGAAGGGAGTGAAGTTGGTGGCGGTGTGGGTGGGGGTGGTATTCACAGAATTCTTTACCTTATTAGATGGATCGTACTTCATGGTGAGACCTTCCTGAGTTCTTCCTCGTCCCCTCGTGGAGGTGAAATTAAGGGGCTAGTTCCTGGTCACTTATTCCCTTTGTTCTTGTAAGTTTTTCCACTTCGTGTAGCCCTGAACATCAAGGTATTTCATAACCCTCTTTTCACATAATAAAATTTTAGTCCAAGTATTCAAAGACTTTATGTACTTACCTCACAGCCCCTTGAGAAAGCGTTACTCTGCCTCGCTGTAGCTCACTGAAGTGTCAATTGCGAACTCAGTAATGAATCCTCCTATAATTCGATCGAGCCAGTGATCAATGACACGTGCAATCTTATCCTCCAATGCTTCCAACCTTCGCACTAACTCTAGGGTCCACACAATAGGATTGTCGAGTTTCCACCTTCCTTGGCTATTTGCTAGCTTCGCAATCCACTCGTACAACTCTGTAGGAAAAGACTCGAAGAAGATTTCATTGATCTCTGTGTACAAGTAGCAGTCTAACCACTCTTCTTTTGTCAGTTGCGATTTCTTGTTCTCCTACGCCGCGAACTCGTAAATCCTCCTGTCCAACCAACCTTCAATTTTCTTCTTAGTTGGATTCCAATGATATGACATCGGACATCTCGATGCAGATTCCCGTCCCGATAATGGAACCATTTGTTGGCTTAAGGGGGCCTGACCTAGGTTCATAGTTAATTAGCCAAACAAATCCCTACACTACTGGCCCTTTCGGCATCAGCCCGTGGTGCGTGGACTGAAGTCTCAACAAAAGTAGTATGGGGGGATGATGGAACCAAGTTTCTGCACCCTAGAGATGTCTGAGGGGTCGATTTAATCCAAATGTGCCTACCTTCGCACATGTCGCTTCACGCACTATCCTAACCTACGAGACCTTTGCGATCTATTAAGATCGACTTTCGTGCAGCCCTAACTAGGGGCTAAGATGCTTTCACACTGCTAGGGCAACGATCTGTGCTATTTTCCCAAGTTACACCACATATCTTACTTATCTTCTTACAATTGTTAGTTAACTTCACGTAAACAGATACCTTATCTCACATTTACTTAATCAACACAACCAGATATGTTCACGCACCATATAGACAACAAAAATGAAATTTATACCTAATATATTCGGTACAGAAAACAGGGAATGAATACACAAAATTGATGTAAAACTTCTCTTTATTAATGCTTCAATTGTTACAAACTCGACTCTCCCTGCGCACTCAATTGCGAACTACTAGGCCTCTGCACACTCAGCTGCAGAGCCTTCTCCTACTCTACGACCCAAGGACTCGACTCTACGCTTCAAACAAGACTTAATTCTTCATAATTGCTTCATTTCTTTTTTCTTCTTTCACAACTTAGAGCCTCGCTCTATTTATACAATCCCATGGTCCACAGACCATGGGTAGATCTCTAAATCTGACATTACATTACAAAATTGAGGGCGAACAACCCTATGACTCATTTACAACTTCGTGCTCCGCACCCACAAAATGTAGAGTCTTTACATCGGATTTACACTTTTTAGCCAAAATCTAGGCTTTAAGTCCCAAAACTTCCCTTGGGGGATCCCATGCCCAACACTTGATCAAGTATTTTGGAATATTTTTTCCTTTCCCTATTTTGATTTTTCAAAGTTTGTCCTTTAGTGCTAATTTCCTTTGGTCACTACTGTTCTGATACAAGTCCATAAATGCTTTTCACATAGCATACAAAGTTTCCTTGCCACGGAGACTCGAGGTAATGTGGTCTTGAACTCCCTTAAGGATTATTTTCCTTGCCTTCGCCACACACTTCTTCCATTCGGCCAAATTCTGTGCATCTGATCTAGTTGGCTTAGAAATTTATTTATTAATGAATGACTTGAATCCTCTAGCACATATTCCATTCTGTCCTTCTAGGCTATAAAATTCAAGTTTCCTTCCAAGGCATACTGGAGCCGCAAAATGTAGAACGCCTTTTGTCGATCCTGAAGTATGTATTACAAATTCGAATTTCACCTGTAACCCAAAACTCAAAAATTTGAAATCTCCTCTAGTATACTGTTCTCTACTCTGATACCATGTAGAAAATCCTATAGATTCACAAGTTGATACAATTTACTAAATCACGGACAAGAATCTACTTCTACTTTCAACTAGTGGAAGCCAATAGATTGATGAAAACAATAAGAACAAGAAAAAGATAAATCAATGGCACATAACACAAGATGTATCTAGGGAAAGCCACTACTCAAAACACTGCTATCTGTATTGCATATATCAGAAATATGAGTGAAGATACAAAGCTTGTTCTCACTAGAACAAGTCCACACAAGTATGTTCAACTCTCTCAGCTCACAATCAAGATCTTGGCCAACACTTAACCAATTCTGCAGCTCTCCAAGCCCCTATTTCCTTGGGAAATTCCTATGGCTGAATAGCCCATATTAATGGGAACTAGTGGATCCAAAACCGTGCAATCCAAACTAGGTTCAGTTCCTGATTGCATGCGTGATCTATACAACTCAGTAAATCATACAACTGATATTACATTGTCCCCGTACTCTAGTATCAACTGGGTCTTTCTCTGAACTGACATGCATGAGTTTCTGATGAGGGAATATTCAATTAAATGGATTAGCACTAGTGGATGCATTAGTGCACCAACTGATAGTCAATCCTCTATTAGTTCCAAAAATAATTTAGAACTAATTTAACTAAACTTAACTCAGTAAATTGAGTGATCTAATTTCCAACAAAATTTAAACTCATACTAGACCCCTAAAACTTAGGGATAACATATACATGACTACAGAAAGACCTTCAACTTGAAATTCCTAAGCTAATTAAGTTAATTAAACTTAATTAACTATTTACAAGTTACTATGAGAATAAAATTCGATTTCAATTCTCAATTTAATTCAAGGACAAATTAAATTGGAATTTCTTGTTGCTATTTCTCAACACAAATAGGTTTTCCCTTAATATAAGGATATTTATATACACCTCTGACATACTTGTTAAGGTTTTCCTCCCCTCCTTACTCTTCTTCACTTAGTTGATAAGGATTAACCAAAAAATAGGAGGCCGATTAGAGTAGGCGGTATTAGTTAAAAGTGTAAGCTTCGTGATTTCACCTTGACTTTCCTCGAAAGGAACTTATTTTCCATCAGAGTATCATTGACTAAAATAAATGCAAGATTCATATAAAGAGAGGGAATAAATAGATAACCAAGCATTGATAGAAATATGACTTCCTCTTAGACTTCACCCCACTTGCTTGAGAATCCAAACACAGTTTCATGCGAAAGCTACCCTATAACTGAAAGAAAAAAATAGAAGAAAAGTGCGGAGAGGAAAGTAAAAGAAAGCAATTCAAAGAAACGAACAAGAAAAGAAATCCACTACTCCTACTCATAACCTAACAATGAATATGCTAGACTTACATGAAATCATACTTCCAATGTAGCCATCAGCGCATTGGCGGCCCTATTTATGTGAGGGAATGCATGTTAAGAAATATTTACAAGCACAAAAACAAATAAAAAAGATAAGGCAGCAAAAACCAAAACATTTGAATTTTGAAAGAACATGCAAAAAAGAAAAGAAATATACACGCATGGGAGACATTCTGTGGGTGCATGGTGGTGTGTAGACAAAATGTGACTTGAAGACATGCAAGCACAAACTTTCGAACTGCAAAAAAGGGTGAACATAAAGAAAGAAGAAAATTTTCATTTTGAGACCATGCTCACCATGTATGACTCCTCCAATGACTGAGTGATAGGACCCTGTGATACATATGAAGGACGAAAAAATTGTAAAACAAATTGATTTTTAATGTGTGCGACAAAGTGATGAGGAGCCTAGAAAGATTCAACACATTTATGTGTAGGTTTTAACCCCGTACAGAAATTACCTGCATACGAATTCTAAATCACAGGAAAAATAAAAATGCGAGAGCATAACACATAAAACACATATACACAGAGATTTCCCACTGGATGTCAAAACCGAGACTACCAGCTTGATTTTTCATTATGTTCCTTTCAATGTTACAATACATATTTATACATGCCGAAGCATCCAATACCATGGACCAAAAAACCATCGATCCAATACCATGGACCAAAAACCATCGCGTCCAAAAAACATGTGCGAAAATCATGCACAAAACCATAGGTGGATCCGCCCCTCAAACCCCCTGTTAACTATGTGGAAAGAATATAACACAACCCAACCATCTCCCACTTGTTGTTTTCTTTCCACAGGGGGCCACAGGAAAGCTTAGTCATTTTTCCAGCCCTGAAACTCCCATTGTTTCTCTACCCCAAGAGAACTTCTCAGAGCTCACAGATTTCGTCAATGCATCTGCAGTATTCTTCAAAGTGTCCACCTTTACCAGCAACACCTTTTTGTCTTCTATCATATCCCTCACAAAGTGATACTGAACATCAATGTGCTTTGTCTTTGAATGATAAATAGGGTTCTTTGCCAAGAAAATTGCACTTTGGCTGTCACAGTCTATCCTTATAGCTCC
>APFE030963066.1:54890-67881 GCA_000404065.3 Pinus taeda | reverse complement strand
GTTGATGGAGTTGTGTTCAGTTTGACTTGGTTAAACTAGTTGTAATTAGTCTAACTACAAATAGATTAATGATGAGTTGTTAAACTAATTATTAACTCATAATGCAACTAAATAATACATCAGTTAACTCATTTGCATGTCAGTGCATGTTCAGTTCAGCAGGGATAGGTGTTAGAGGATTAGATTGCTATTAGTTGTGACTATAGTTGTGCATGAGGATTTGCACAATCAATGGGATTGAGTTATGCCAATGAGAATTGTCCAATACCAAGTGATTATATCATCTGCTCACATGATTCCCAGTGTGAGTGATTCTTTTGAGGTAAATACAAGTTTGGTTCAACCATTCTCATCCATTCTTTTGCAGGTATTGAGCAGTGGAGGGAGGCAAGCAATGGAATAGATTTGGAGATCAGATCTGAGCTGTATTGTGTGTAACAGGTGGAGATAGTGCTGGATACTTGTGAGAAGTATTGACTATTGTAATGTTACATGTTATCAATCATTAATATATAGATAGTGTGGGGTTTTCAGCTGTAAGTTTTCCCCGAGTTACATACTGTGTTAATGTGTGCATGCTCTTGATGTTTTATTGTTATTGATGCTACTATATTGATGATGAACGTAGAGGAGCTTATGTATTGTGTATGTATTTCGTAATAGTACATGATCAGGATAATCTCCATTGAATCTGTGTTTATTATTCAAAATTTCTACAGTTTCCTTCTATCGCACCCATCCCGTGTTGTTCTCTTCAGTCTCTTGCCTTTCCTTACTGTCTCTCGCATTATGCTTTGGTTTAGCTTCTTTTGTTTGTCTTCTGATTTTGTTCCCTTTTTGTGTGTTGTCTTTCCTTTCGTCTTATTTATTTTCTTAATTTCTTTTTGTTTGTCTCTTTCGTTTTCCATTGTGTGAATAAGTGTTCTGTCTGGACATGTTGTGGGCTCTAAATATGTGCGGGGAATAACTATAACGAGTCTTATGACACTTCAACATTTGCCTAACCTTCTTTCCGTCTTCCTTGTGTTGGTTACATCTTTTGATCGATGATGTTCTGACGAAAAATACGATCTATCCGTAAGGAGAGTTTTGGTCCAACCATGAACGCATGTCTAGTCTGGAAAGATCATGCATATACTCAGTTTTTCTATTTTTTTGTCTTCAAGATTATCCAACTAGTAGAAACGGAGAAGGGGAAAAATCTAAATGAGCAAAAATAAATCAGAGGTATCTGTATGCTTCTCTGAAGGAACAACCTCTTCTGCTCTCAATAATTCAAGATCCCTCTTCCCCCTCGAAATAAATATGTGTCGATGCACAATTCTCTTTATTTAAATAAATAAATAAATAAATAAAGGTGAAATAAGAGAAAGGCTTCCTATGCAGAGAGGTGATGGAAACAACTCTGTCAGGGTACTGTCTAGGCTCGCTGGTAGTAGAGAAATATTTTTGTTCCTACGTGACTCCATCGGGGTACTGTCTAGGCCTACTAGCAGTAGAGCAACACCAGAGATGAAAAATTATACTCTGAAAAACTTAAGCTTGCGAGCTACACTACCCTTCCCAACTTAAAACATTGTGATTATGTTGAATCTTATGTTGTGTTCAACTGAGAAGGTATAGAGGGGATCATGTTTGTTCGTGGGGTAAGCGGGAAGGCTAAAGTAATTTGCATGATGAATTAATACTCCCCGGAGAACCAAGGCCATGCACGAAATATTTAACCAGAAAAGAGAAGTTGAAGTTCTACCAATATGTCACCAAGTGTTGTAGCGGCTGCAACACCCTCCAAAATTTTGTCCTATGCTTCATTTTAGAGCCTTCCTTGGTCCTGTACATTGTTGTCGCAAACACTAAGGCTCATTTCATGTATCTTTTTGGAGTGTTTTGGTCCTGTTTGTTACTTAGGAAAAATGTCGTCTTTTCCAATTTGGGTTTTCACATCAAGTGTAAAATATCATTTTGGTGGTTTCAAGGGTCCATATTTGTGTTTATGATTTTTCCTAACCATATAAACACTTGTCACAATCATTCACAAAGTTTTGAGCATTGTCACACAAGTGTCATAAAGTATATATGTGGTCTTGCAATTGTTGTAATTGGTCATAAAGTGGTCACATGTAGGAAAATGTATATTTTATGTTTCATGGGGTATCTATGTTGTTGATTCGTCAAGTATTCTAAGTGTTGTGTCATAGTTGAAGCTTTATCACTTCACACATCAGTCTCACTAGTGTAATAATTAATAATTTCCGAAGAGGCTTCTCGACCCAAGAACTTGACCTCACCTGACCTGTCTGGACTGCACATTGCAAAGTTCCAGTCCTCTAGCTGTGACCTTGACCTTTGGTTCTGCACAATGTGTTGTTCCTGCCTCCCAAAACCGCTTCACTGTGCAAATCCCGAGCCCAAGACCTAACCTTCACCTTCAGAATTATGCAATCCTCTCAAACAACCTGGCCTTAACTGCGCATTTTACAAACACAAGCCCCAATATCTCAGCTTGAGCCTCTGATCTGCAAAATCCCACAATGGACCAACCTACCTTGCCTCTTAGAACTATGCAACATTATCCCATAGTGGCCATCCCTTCAGCCTATCTCACTGGCTCTCAAAAATGCTTAGATCTATCCCTCAACTAAGCCTAAAATGCACATTACGTAGTTTCAAGCCTCAAGCCTCAGGCTTGGCTTTTGGAACTGCATAATGCATAGTCATTGAGTGCCTCTACCTAACTTGTCACTTGTCTCAGGCTCAGTTGATGGATCAAAATGCATCATCTTAGACTAGGGGATTTTCTCAGCTAATGTCGTCTTGTCATGGGGGATGAAGGAGGAGGACATGCAAAAAACACTCTTATAGCTAAGCATGCAAGCTGATCTACCAAGGAAAATAAAAGGGACACCAACTCATGACCACAACTCAAGACTTGAGATCATTGAATATTCCTATCACTAAGCCACGAGGAGGTGGAAGGCAAGAGCATCCTCAAGCAAACATCATTCGTAGCAACAGAAGTGGCTTGACATTGCCACATCATTCAAGCCATTCATATTAGTAGTGCCATGTCATGTCTTGTCATGATTTGTCATATACCACATCATCATTGTAGACCATGTATATTGTATTCATTATAAAGTGGAAGTCCAAAGGACACATATGTAATATGGAGAGTCATGTAAGATGAAAGTCATAGGAAGTCAAATAGTCATGAGGGTAGTCAAAGAGTCTCAAGGAGGGGAAGCATCATCCCTTGGTTATATATACTCTCTCATTGTATGAGCAAAGGATTTTTCATGGCATTAGAGAGATAAGCTAGTTCTTTGAAGAGCAAGGAGTGGCTCCAATGTTCCACTACTGGAGCTAGTGATGTACATTGTAAACATGTGTCTTGGAACTTTTAGCTAATGACAAAAGTCTTCAAGGTCGACACGTTATTCATGCATGGATTATGAATTTTTGTAAGACTATTTTGCGGATATTTGTATTTCATGTTTTCTTTCACATGTGCTATGATAGTTGAACTATTTCAGTTATTTTAGTACTTAATTTATTAAGAATGTGTTGCAATTGTTGTTATTGTTGTCCCATCCTTGTGGAATATTCTGTAGGATATTAGACAAATATTTCTTCATTTGTTGGTTGTAATGATCGTCACATCGATGTCAGATAGATCCTTCTGGTTCATGTGTGTCTCCTCTTGGGTGGTACTACTACCTCTCACTTAAAGGTTCACTTTTATCCCCTCTCCGTGGTAGAATAACCTTGACACATTTACAACTAAACACTCACCAGACAAACCTCCTTGCTTTTCAAAGACACCATTGCATCCCTCTCTCATGCTGACAGTTAGAGCCAAGGCATATCTTTGACATATATGGAAACCGGGCCGATATTCTAGATGGGGCTCCTACACCAAATAGTGTGAGGTATAATTGGGACTTCACATCAGGGAGACCCCTTGGTTGATGGATTTCTGACACCATTAACAGATCCATAATCCAAAATAAATCAAGAATAAACATGAAGACTACCACCCAACAGACCATGAACACCATCAAACTATGCCACCTAAGGAACCAGCGGATGAGAAGACAAAGGAAGATCAAAGAAGTTAGAAGGGTGGATGTTCTGAGATAACACCCTCATTGCCCTCCATAAAATTCATCATTCTATCCTCTAATGAACACAAAATTTATTTAGAATTAACCTTGGATTTTTGTTCACAAAAAAAGTAAGCTAATTAGACTATGTTAAAGCTACTTCTCATAGTTGATATTTGATTCATCATTACTTGAAGACCTAAATTCTACTTGGTGAATTTTCCATTGAGATAATTCACTGAAAATTTTCAATTTCCATAGACCTAGACACTACTTACATTCCTATTAATGTCTTATCTGAGAAGGGTTGCTAAGGTTAATATCTTGGACCATTTATTGGTCCCTTATCCAAGATCTGACAAAAAAGAGAAAAAAATCCCATGCACCATATTTACTTGGATTTTCTAGGGAAGCACCATCAAATAAGCTCCATCGATGAGAATCATCACTCATAAAAGGATTAATTTGACTCTTTTTCCTATTTTTCACAATGTCTATTTATTCTTCATAATAGAATTTTACTCCAATATACTTGTACTAGAGATGATGGGGCAACTTGGAAACTAATATTATTTCTAGACCTATGTATATCCCAGCTAATAGCAATTGGAAACAATCTATTTTTACATACATCCTTATCCTCATATAAGCTTTTGAATACTTCTAAATTTGATCTCCTTTCCCATTTACGTGTTCCATTCAACAATGTTAAAGATGCTACCATACTACCTTCGTGGAGTGACATCCCACAAACAGGTTTGAAAAGCTACATTTTTTTCCTCATGTTTTTGGCACAACATTCAGATGCTTGGTCGTTGTACTTGGCACAACATACATATATTTGGCAAAACAAATTACATACATACATGTTTTTCCTCCTAAGAGTTCACAAGTTCAAATCTGGTCGGTTGGGTGGGTGGGGATAAAGTATGTACACATATGTACAATTTAGTAGTCAAATTGCTACATGAAGGGTGTTCCCTTTTCCCACACATAAGGGAGTCTCATACACCATTTTTGTATTTGGCTCAACTATGAACTTAAATTATATATATTATTATTATTATATACGTGTGCAAGTGTATTTTCTTTCCATGGAACATTTTCTTGGGGAAACCCACTAGATAGTTCCTCACATTTCATGAATGGTACCTCTAGTAAATTATGTAGGTGAGAACATGTACACCTAATCCCATTAGACTCAATTGGAATTTTTGTTGTGACCTTCTTGGCCAATATAAATTTGGCATGGAAAGTTGAACCACTTCAACTAACCTTTGGGTCTAATCTCTCTCTTTCTCTCTCTCCCCACAAATACACGCACATACACATTCTATTGGAGAAATAATTCCTACTACCATCTTGCAATTAAATGAAGAGTGAGGAAGTTGGAACCTTACAAGTGCCATTCTAGATATTCCACTCCCTCTTCATTAGGGTTTTAGATGGAAGACACTATTATATTCTAGTGGAAATAATGGTTGGTAACCCTTTAGGGATTTTTGGCATTGGATTGCATGACCTCCTTGGGAATTACCCCTTAATAAAAAAGGTTGAATCCACTGATCTATCACTTCAAAGTTTAATTTTGGAAACATTATTATCCCACTCTTCACACTCAAGCAAGAGTGAGATTGTGGGTACCTTGTAACCTTGATATATATGCACTTGTACTGAGATATGGAAGGGATTGATCTCCAAATCGTAAAATATTCTACAGTCCTAAGATGCATGCTATACATAGAGAGTAAAATATTGTGAATATCATTATTAAGAGCAATTCTTGCTGCTTGCATGCATTGATATAGTTCAATCACTTTCGTTGATTTCCCTGTGTCCCTATACAAACTTAACATTAATCTATAGATGCTAATATCAAACTTGAAGTCCAACTAATTTTATCTCCTTGTCAATCAATTCATTATCTCTAACTGACCCTCTTCTAGAAAGAAAAATAATAAATTCTATGTAAAGTGGCATATTTGGAAAATAACCAGTAGCTTTCATACCATGATAGATCCTTTGAACCTAAAAAACATTTCCAACTCTTCTTTATAAGAAACCGGAGAACCCATAGTAAAAACCATTATTTATGTCAAAATAATGGTTTTTACTGTGGGTTCTCCGGTTTCTAATAAAGAAGATATTAACCACAGAAGTCTTAAATCCAGAATCATTTCTAACTCTGGCAAATGATCCTTTGAACCTCAAAAACATTCCCAAATTATGCATGATACCATTGATGGTCTCTGTAGTTGGGGATAGGGAAACTTTCAACATCTCAGCAAATGCATCCCTTGCTTGCTCAACAAATGGAAGTCATTAGCGAATTACCTTAAAGGAAATTAATGTATTATGCAATTTTTATGTATAATTTAATGATATGTAATGTCTAGTAGACTTTAATGCTTGTCATTAGCAAACATGTGACCAATGTAATGTTTGAAGATCTAGTCAGTGATTAGGTAGTTAAACCACCATAACCATATACAATGTTACAAATATTGAAATGCGATTGATACAATAAGGGGAGAGAGTAGTACATGTATGGTTGGAATCCTCCCTCAGGCACCCACCTTGTATATTTAGCAATATTAATATGACAATTTATTATTCTCTTAAATCTTCTTGTGTCTATTGTGTGTGCACTCCAAAAATCAACATGGTATCAGAGAAATCAAGTCGAATCTTCGAAGATCTAGATGTTTGAGTGGGACCTATGAAGATCTAGGTGTTTGGATGGGACATATGAAGATCATAGTGTTTGATCTCAACCAAATATTTTCATGAAGAACAAAGGATAATGCGAGTCAATTAAAACTTAAAAGGCAAGTTGGAATCTATTTTTTAAAAGTTATTTGGAATGTTTAATTTGGAAGATAGACATATCAAGGTAGAAAGGTTTTTATAATATAAAACTTAGAACAATATGTAAAGAAGAAAATTAAAAATAAATGATCAATGATGCCCATATTCAGCACCAGTTCAAGTACAAAATCACAGAGTCCATTTTTAATGGCACCAAAAACCAAAATAGTAAAAGAAAAATGTAAGGCATCAACATCTACTACACCCACACATTGATGGCCCATATATGAAAGCAAACCAAAGCATTGGAATCCAAATTGAGTCACATCTTGTCAATGTGAGTGAAGGGACAACAATCATTCTCCAATTGAGGAATGAAAGCTAAACGTTGGAGACAAATTATAGTTGAATTACATGAGCTTGGAGACAAATTCTAGAAATGCCCTAACAAAGTTAGAATTGGAGGAACATAGCTGTACATGAATGTAGTGGGTTGTAGACCAAAATGTTGATTACAAACTAAAGATCCCTGGTAAGGAACATAAAACCTGAAGAAAAGATACTAGAAATAAAGATTTTGCAGAAAACCTAAAGAGAAAATTTAAGGGCCATAAAAATCAAAGAATTCACACTAGACATATGCCAAACATGAACAATATTTTGCAAGAATGTTGTTTCAGTGAACATAGGGCATACATAAGACTACAAATGTAGTTGCAGAAAGACATATTATGTGCCAGACAGAATAGAGATATTGCAATCCAAAATTGTTACAAACATCACCAAAGGAAAGAAAGTGTATACCCTATGTTTAACAAAAATTAAATTATTAAACATTGTTTTAACCAACATAGTCACTGTAGGAAAACATGCTTTCAAAATTATGCACATTTGCATACCATAGGCATTAGAACATTTGGAAATCATATGTAATTATCTTATATACCACAAACACCAAAAGTATGACCTAGATGCCAAAAAATAAATGTGTGTATAGTCATGGTTAGTCAGGTAGAATGCATCAAACAAAGATGTAATGTTTTTACAAATTTTATGTTTGATGTTATATGGTTGTTGTTGTTGAGGTTGTGGATGAATGTGTTACAAAAATATGAATGTTAGTTGCTTGGAATTCCTTTCTTAGGTTACAATAAATTATTGTCAAGAAATGGCTTGGTCGATATTGAAAGTAGGACCAAATGATACCCCTGAAGACAAAGAAACAAGGTAGTTGAACCTCAGATAGGAGGGCGTAAGTGAAGAAAATAGTGGTTGGTTGGTTGACCTAGACAAGGAAAGGCACGTTTCCACAAACATTGGACCAAATATGAGATGATTAATATGGATGGATATCTTTGTGAATTCTACCTTCAACATGAGGGTGATAATAGCTTAATATAGCACTAATAGTGGTTTTCTCAATTGGATGGATATCTAAGGGAATTCTACATTAAACATGAAGATGAATGAGTTTAATGGCAACCAGATGGAGGCAAATAGAGGAAATGTGCATCATTATATAATGATACATTAGGATTTACGACCGTAATTGTTTTTTTTTTAGCTTTATTTTTTCATTTTTGGACATGGTGGTACATAGTTAAGGCCAATTTGTTTTAGGACCAATCTCGATAGAAACCAACAAATTTGGGACAAGCATAACCTCTAATCCAACTTGAGCACTAGTTTTAGCTTATTTTTCTGTGAAACACTTCACGCTAACAAGTTACACTTTGATCTATCAATTTGATCACCCCCCTTTCAATTACTCTTTAGATGTTCCAAATTACTTCCTACTATCTAAGCATGATATGAACAAGGTGATTGGAGAGTATATCTACAAGTAATACATCCAGGTCACTTAAATCACATCCTCTAAGTGCCTTAGACCCAAGATGGCTTTCTATTTTGAGCACTTCATGCATCTAGGAGAGATTATTGTCAAACCTACATATACATGGAAAACTAGATGTCGACCTTCAAGATCCCTTTTGGACATTTTTTAGTAGGATCTTACTCAGCTTGGGCTGAAACCAATCACCTGAAACCAATCATCCCAAACTGAGTAAGATCCTACTAAAACATGTCCAAAAGGGATCTTGAAGGTCTACATCTAGTTTTCCATGTATATGTAGGTTTGGAAGTAATCTCTCCTAGATGCATGAAGTGCTCAAAATAGAAAGCCATATTGGGTCTCAGACACTTAAAGGATGTGATTTAAGTGACATGGATGTATTCCATGTAGATATCCTCTCCAATCACCTTGTTCATATCCTTCTTAGATAGTAGGAAGTAATTTGGAACATCTAGAGAGTACTTGAAAGGGGGGGGGGGGGTGATCAAATAGATAGATCAAAGTGTAACCTGTTAGCTTGTAGTGTTTCACATCAAAATACGCTGAAACTAGTGCTCAAGTTGGATTAGAGGCTATGCTTGTCCCAAATTTGTTGGTTTCTATCCAGACTGGTCCTAAAAATTTTTGGCCTTAACTATGTACCACCATGCCCAAAAATGAAAAAATAAAGCTAAAGAAAACCAATAAGGGTCCTAAATCCTACTGTATCATTATATAATGATGCACATTCCCTCTATTTGCCTCCATCTAGTTGCCATTAAACTCATGCATCTTCATGTTTAATGTATAATTCCCTTATATTTCCATCCAATTGAGCAAACCACCATTAGTGCTCTATTAAGCTATCATCACCCTCATGTTGAAGGTAGAATTCACAAAGATATCCACCCATACTAATCATCTCATATTTCATCCACTTTTTGTGGAAACATGCCTTTCAAGTTGCCAAAATGTTTATCCTTGTCTAGGTCCACCAACAACTACTATTTTCTTCAGTTACACCCTCTTATCTGGGGTTCAACTACCTTATTTCTTTGTCTTCAAGGGTATCATTTGGTCCTACTTTCAATATCGACTAGACCCTTTCTTGACAATAATTTATTGTAACCTTAGAAAGGAATTCCATGCAACTAATATTCATATTTTTGTAACACATTCATCCACAACCTCAACAACAACAACCATATAACATCAAACAAAAAATTTGTAAAAACATTACATATTTGTTTGATGCCTTCTACCTGACTAACCATGACTATACACACATTTATTTTTGGCATATAGGTCATACTTTTGGTGTTTGTGGTATATAAAATATGATGTCCAAATTTTCTAATGCCTATGGTATGAAAATGTGCATAATTTTGAAAGCATGTTTTCCTACAGTGACTATGTTGGTTACAACAATGTTTTATAATTTAATTTTTGTTAAACATAAGGTATACACTTTCTCTCCTTTTGTGAGGTCTATAACAATTTTGGATTTAAATATCTCTGTTGCGTCTGGCACATAATATGTCTTTCTGCAACTGCATTTGTAGTCTTATGTATGCCCTATGTTCACTGAAACAACATTCTTGCAAAGGACTATTCATGTTTTGCAGCTGTCTAGTGTGAATTCTTTTATTTTTATGGACCTTAAATTTTCTCTCTGGCTTTTCTACAAAATATTTATTTCTAGTATCTTTTTTTTAGGATTTATGTTTCTTACTAGGCATCTTTAGTCTGTAATCAACATTTTGGTCTGCAACCTACTACATTCATGTACAATTATGTTCCTCTAATTCTAACTTTGTTAGGTCATTTCTAGAATTTGTCTCCAACCTCATGTAATTCAAGTATAATTTGTCTCCAACGTTTAACTTTCGTTCCTCAATTTGAGCATGATTGTTGTTCCTTTAATCACATTGACAAGATGTGACTCAATTTGGATTCCAATTCTTTGGTTTGCTTTCATGTATGGGCCATAAATGTGTGGGTGTAGTAGATGTTGATGCCTTACATTTTTCTTTTGTTGTTTTGGTTTTTGGTGCCATTCAAAATGGACTTTGTCATTTTGTTCTTGAAACTCAAAACTGGTGCTGAATATGGGCATCATTGATAATTTATTGTTAATTTTTCTCTTTACATATTTTTTTTTTAAGTTTTTAGATTATAAAAACCTTTCTACCTTGATATGTCTATCTTCCAAATTAAACATTCCAAATAACTTTTAAAAAATAGATTCCAACTTGCCTTTTAAGTTTTAATTGACTCGCACTATCCTTTGTTCTTCATGAAAATATTTGGTTGATATCAAACACTATGATCTTCATAGGTCCCATCCAAACACCTAGATCTTCATAGGTCCCACTCAAACATCTAGATCTTCAGAGGTTCAACTTGATTGCTCTAAAACCATGTTGATTTTTGGAGTGCACACACAATAGACACAAGTAGATTTGA
The DNA here is from genome assembly GCA_000404065.3 of Pinus taeda. Classification (NCBI taxonomy): domain Eukaryota; kingdom Viridiplantae; phylum Streptophyta; class Pinopsida; order Pinales; family Pinaceae; genus Pinus; species Pinus taeda. The sequence continues at coordinate 56,670 of APFE030963066.1, read as the reverse complement.
GAGAATAATAAATGCTATATTAATATTGCTAAATATACAAGGTGGGTGCCTGAGGCAGGATGCCAACCATATGTGTACTACTCTCTCCCCTTATTTTATCAATCACATTTCAATATTTGTAACATTGTATATGGTTAGGGTGGTTTAACTACCTAATCACTGACTAGATCTTCAAACGTTACATTGGTCACATGTTTGCTAATGACAAGCATTCAAGTCTACTAGGCATTACATATCATTAAATTATACATAAAAATTGTGTAATACATTAATTTGCTTCTCCAACATTCTTTTAGGCTGCAACCAGATTGTCAAAAATCTAAGCATCTTTCAATAAAACTTGTTTTTTCAAGTCAAACAATGTGGATAGTTGTGTTTTTAATGTCTATAGCAAGAGATTTGGCAAACACTTTATTAAATACATCAAGCTAGGTGATAGGTTGTTGACCATCAACAATGTTCATTTGTGTCCCTTTGGGCATTGATTTAATATATTGTGCATTGAATTGCACATGCATCCAACCTATTTCTAAAGCTTCTTCATACATCAAAAGAGATAATCCCCAATGTCAAGCCAAATAGCTAAATATAAATCACAAGGACAACTATTTAGTGCAAAATATTTACCCTTATTGGAGATGTTTCCTCCTTATCGAAGATGTTTACTTAAGCATTGATGTTTCCTCAATTTCATGGATGTTTCCATAAACATGGATATTTCCACACATCTTTCTAGATTCACTACTATGGCTCATTAGTTCAGCCATGTAGAGAATACCATGTAAGTTTTTTTACTCATTTTAGTTAATTTTTCACTCTTTCTCTCAATCTTGTCTCTATGCTCTTCCTCTCTTGCAAGCTTTGTGTGTTTGCTTTGATACTATGTAAAAGTTTCACAGTTAACCTAGCTAACAAACATACCAAAGCGTAATATCTCAAAGGGTCCCAAAATTGGGGATGTAGGTGGAAAATGATGAAGAGGCTGATCTGGTTTCTAGTTTTAGTATACTTTTGATGGGAGTTATTATGGCCATAAGGGTTTTGACATTTGTTATGGAAGGAATGATGTTTTTAATGATGTTGAGGATTTTTTCTCAGAACTTTTGTTTTTGTTTTTTGTTTTGTTTTTGCTTTGTTTGTTTGTTTTTGTTTTGTTTTTTGTTTTGTTTTGTTTTGTTTTTTGTTTTTATTCAGATAGCCATTTTCTAATTAATTTTTCACTCTTTCTCTCAAGCTTGTCTCTATGCTCTTTTTCTCTTGCAAGCTTTGTGTGTTTGCTTTGGTACCATGTAAAAGTTTCACAGTGAACCTGTTAGCACTTGAAATTTCACTTAGGCTGAGATAGACAAATCTCAAGGCTACATCAAACCATTTCACCTCGTAGCTAGCCCTACGAGGTAGGAGAAGGCTCTCTCCGGTCAAACTCAGTGGATTTTTCAATAGGATTAGTTGACCAATTAGAAACACTGATATTAGGCTATTAAACTGATAAGGAGGGTTGATTTAAAATTTTTGAGGTTTTTGGTGGCAATTGGAGGGAGTGCAAGTCAGGGTGCGGGGATTGAGCTCAGGTTTTGCAGGTGGGTCTTTGGGGCAAGGTAGGAGTTTGTGCTGATGCCTTTAGCTGAGATGAATGATCAAGGAAGAAAAAAGAGAAGCTAAAGAGGGCAAACAATGACTTTTAATCCTCTCTAGACAGTGGAAAACATAAACATTAAACAAATTTGAAAGCTGAGCATGGCAAGCATGAATTCAAACTTTATCACTTCATTTTTTTAAT
>APFE030963066.1:21077-51884 GCA_000404065.3 Pinus taeda | reverse complement strand
AATACAAGGTATAAATGAGCTGTAGCTGATGAAAAATATCAATGGAACATATTTACATACCTCCTTCCGGCTTGCTGGGGACTATTAGACCTTTGACTCATGACCTTGCAGTGATTTTGACCAAAACCCTAAACCTAGACTTGGGATTTCAAGACAAAAAAAACAAGTATGACACAAGGTTTTTCAAATGATATGACCTGATTCCAGCAAAGCCAAGAAGGGAAAAAGACCAGCTCCTCCATCAGTGTTATGGCATGCCTAACGGGATGCAAAACTGATGCTGATGAGACACCTACATATGCATATGCAAAGAGCTGTTGATCACCGATGGAGGGCTCAAGACCGACACTAACACACACTTTCCGCCAAATCGCCCTATTAGTCGATGCCCAATAATTTCAATGATAATCAAACTAAAGTAATCAATTACCAAATGTAAATACATACCTTTAGGCTTGGGAGGCCCACCTTTGAACATACTATCATGGTAAATGGGTGAGGGACCACATGGTTGGCTCAAGTGGTGGAGAAATGACACAATGAGCCAGTTGGCACTACAAGGGGTTGTTGGTTGAGGACAATCATGGAGAATTTTTTTATCCTAGGGATATCAGCCAAAAAATGGTGGGTAACAAGACCTTCTTCCCTTATGGAAGATTGAAAAGACCAACATAGGCTAGGCTATAATGAAACAATTTTGTTGCCCTTGAAGTAGAACCTTGGTCTCTAGATTATTTTTTTCCACCAAATGGTTCCCTTTCCATGAACCTAAAGTTTAACTGGGGTTTTGTTGATAATAGTGATCCAGGTGGATCCCTAATTGCTCAAAATCAAAAGTCCTTGGATTGGTGTGAAACCAATACCATATCGAAGAGGTCATTGCAAGATTTCCAATGGCGCAAATGACACCTCAATTTGAGTTCGTATGAAAAAGTTATGGTTAGTCAAAATTTTGGTCAAACTAGGAAAAAGTCAAAGTCAAAGTCAACCTAGGGTGCCACAGGGCGCTCCCATATGCTTCCATGTGGCAGTTAAGTTAGTAGGCCTGGTGCAACCTACATAGCTAATGTGGCATCCCAGTCAGCAAACCTGGTGGACCCACAAGTAGGTGATGTGGTAGTGCCACAAGTTGACACATGGAAAGAAGGTGGAAAAGGTGGCATATGATGTGGACCAATGAGAGCTTGCCACATGGCGCAATCACATGGTGCCACATGGCACCTCAAATTAGGCCCAAGTGGCCTTGGGATGGTGAAACCTTCGTTTTTATCTTATTCACTTGGTTTGGGGAATCGTTACAATGTGGATATATGTTTACCATATATTATATAGTTTCAAAACTATATTAAAACCAAAATTGGGATTTAAAAATTATTAAAGAAAAATTGGGAGTCCATGGGTTTTGAACCCAAACCTCCCCAACAACAAGTAATTGAATATTACTATGCCAACCATTGTGCCAACCATACACTTTGTCATATTCAACCTCCCACTTTGTTTTAAAATTTCATTCGAATGGTTCAAAGGGAACCATGGAGAATTATGAGAGAGGAGGGTGCACACAGGCTAATGCGTGCATGAATCTCGAGTAGATTCTAGAAATACTACCAAATAATATATTAGGGAATATTTTTTTATAGAATATTCCTTGGAATATCTTTAAAATTTTTATTTATTTATTTTATTTATTTAATTTAATTTATTTATTTATTTGTATATGTTGTGAGGAATTTAGAAGATTTCTTGAGGGGCCAGAACTGCACATGGTAGAATGTGGTTGAGTTTATACTCATTTTAATTATAATTTTGCAAGGATCGCAATTGTGTATTCAGTTTTTTCATCTGAGCTATGTATTTTAGGGGTCATGGAAGACCTGCCTTCTTCATTAATTTTTGGGCATGACGTTCGAGACTAAAGTAGGTCATGTTTATAGTCAAAAGTGTCAGGAGGATAAGACAGATCTACTAGTGCTGTGATTATTGTGATTTGAGTAGCCAAATTTCAAGTCATTCCTAATAATTGGAGGTATAATGATGTATTTTCCTTTCTTTTTATTATATGAATGAAGCAACCTCCCCACTATTGAAGCAGGGCCTGGACACATAGTCCACATTAGACGAACTCCATTATCAAACATAGCGCGCATTGTCTTTATGGAATCCTTTATGTTGATTCTTCTTTAAATGTTTGCATACATGGTTTTTATATGTTATTTAATGCGATTCTACTAAAGTCAACTGAAGAAAAGATCTTGGATAGTGCTGGTAAATGAGAAAATTTCAATTAAGTTTGGTATCAAATCATTCTTCCTGTTGATGTGAATTTCGATCATGAATATAACTAGAGATTGGATGTGCAACACAAAGAAAGAAAATGGAGAAAGATAGAACTTTCTGTCAATCCTTCTTCAAGATGGATAACATGGTAGATATATTGTTTGTAGATCATGAGAAGAAATTGGAAAAGAAGGAAAAGAAGAAGAAATCTAAAGCGAAGGACAATGCTTTAGTAAATGAAGGAGAACCTCCAACTCCATCTTAAAGTGAATATTCTTCTTCTTCATATTCTTCTCATCATTCAAATAAGGAGATAAACCAGAGCTTTCAAGAAAAGAATCCTAATTTGAGAAGACTTCTACAATAAGTAGAAGAGGAGAGGAAAATAATGCAAATTTAGTTACAAGCCATAGAAGCTTGGAAAATTTGAAGAGCAATAAACGCTTAGCAAAGCCATCATCACCAACTTCAAAATAAACAATTGAGGTAAATAGTGCCAATGATTCTTTAGTTTCATTTTCTCATTATGATGATGATTTTAGTGCATTTGAAAGATAATCCAAAGTGATAGAAGAAAGAGAGTTTGTATCATTGCAATTTAAGACCACATCACACCATTCCAATGACGTGATTGTAGGTTATCTCCAAAGGGAGGTGGGAATTTTAAATTAAGATGTAAGGCAAGCTCTTCTCACCTAAATTTCATCAAAGACAGTCATTTGGGGAAGGCTATGTCGACTATGAAACAACACAACATAAGAATCCCTCTCTACATCAGAGGAGAAAGAAGGTTAAGAAATTATGGAGGAAGAAGAAATATTGAATTTATTGCAACAAGGGTGGACATCAGAGATGAACATGTTCAAAGGTCCATCTAGAGTTATGCTTAAAAAAGGACCAAGAGCATAAGAAATCCCTTGTGAAGGAATTGACCAATGAAGCAGTTCAACAAGAAAGCCAACTACAAGAAATCCCATTGGCCTAGTTAGGTAAGAGATGGGTAGTATTTTTAAGTAGTTGAACATGACCACCATTATAAATCATAGGTTGCAAAAATTTTATAAAATATATGGGGTTTATAACGTCCCTTATGAATAAAACATGGTGATATTTTTGTCTTTTAGTTTAATAGAAAAGGGTATTGTTTTTAATGTAAACTTGACCATGAGTGTGTTATAAACTCTTGGCAAGTATGGTCTTGTTTGGAATCTTTCAAGATGGACATGTATTAGAAACTACAGCTATGCATATGGATACAGGTTTTAGTTTTATCAATTCAAGCTCTGAAGTACAAAGATGAAGGAGAAGAAAGTGCAACTTTTTAGATACATTTGTTATGCAGATCAAGATAATTGCAGTATTGTGTATACTTTTGGAGGACCAAAAGTCCTTTAATGGGGAGGAATGATCCAGATGGATCCCTAATGGATAAAAAAATAAAATTGCTTGTATTGTTTTGAAAGTGGGACCATATCGAAGAGCTTGTTGTAAGTTTTCCAATGGCATAAATGACACCTCAATCCGAGTTTGTATGCAAAAGTTATGGATAGTCAAAGTTTTGGTAAAACTAGGAAAATATCAAAGTAAAAGTCAACCCACGGTGCCATGTGGCACTTCCATAGGATGACATGTGGTAGTGAAGTCAGTAGGCTTGGTGGGAAGCATAGATCTAATGAGTAATCCCAATCAGAAAACCAAGTGAGACTCATAAGCAGGTGATTTGGCAGCGCCACAAGTTGACACGTTGCAAGAAGGTGGCAGAGGTGGCATATGATGTGGACCAATGAATGCCTGCCACATGGACCAATCACATGGTTCCACAAGACACCTAAAATTAGGCCCTAGTGGCCTTGGGATGGTGCAACATACATTTTTTTTCTTATTCCTATGGTTTGACGAGTCGTTATAATGTGGACATACGTTTTCCATATATTATTTGGTTTCAAAACTATATTAAAACCAAAATTGGGCTTTAAAACTATATTAAATAAAATCTGGGAGTCCATGGGTTTTGAACCCAAAAAATCCCCAACAACAAGTAATTGAATATGACTATGCTAACCATTGTGCCAACCACACACTTTTTCTTATTCAACCTCACACTTTGTTATAAAATGCCATTCGAATGGTTCAAAGGGAACCATGGAGAATGCATGAGAGAGAAGGGTGCACACAGGCTAATGCATACATGAATCTCGAGAAGATTCTAGGAACACTCCCAAAGAATATATTAGGGGAATTTTTTAGAGAATATTCCTTGGAATATTCTAAGAATATTCATTTTGATGCTATGAGGGATCTAGAAGATTCCTTGAGGGTCCATAATTGCAGTTGGTAGAATCTGGACAAGTTTATACTTATTTTAATCATAATTTCACAAGGATCGCAATGGTTTAGTCACTTTTTCATCTGAATAGATAATTTTAGGGGTCATGGTAGAAACTCGACTTCTTCATTAATTGTTGGGCACAAATTTCAAGACAAAAATGCACCTGTTAGAAGTAGGCCATGTTTACAGTCAAAAGTCTCAGGAGGATGAGACATATCTACTAGTGTTGTGATTGTTGTGATTTGAGTAGCTAAATTTTAAGTCACTCCTAAGAATTGGAGTTATAATGATGTATTTAGTCATGTACTTTCCTTTCTTTTTAATATATGAATGAATCAACCTCCCAACTATTGAAGCAGGGCCAGAGACGTAGTCCAGATTTGAACAACTTTATTATCAAACATTGTGTGCATTGTCTTTATGGTCTATTTTATGTTGCTTATTCTCAAGTGTTTGAATACATGGTTTGATCCGAACTTAAATAAGAATTCAATCAATTATAGATATAACCATAAATATAAAAATACAACAGAAATAACACTTCATTTCATTAATATTAGAATACTGAAATATGCTTACAAACATAATGGAAATAAACTAGCTCTGGAGATGGTAGCTTATCTCTGAGAAGAGATGTGGTGGATACATGCCTCTGAACTGTGTTCAAATGAGGCTTAAAAGCCTATTTATTATTTAGAAACAATGGAAAACTCTAAACATTCAAAAACCTAACCCTAGGAGATGAAGCACCAAAATTGTGGGCTCCGTTATCACTCCAAAATTTCTTTAGAAGTTGTTAAAGAAAGAAATGTTCAGAGGTAACCACAAACCAACTTTGGAGATTAGGATCTAGCCTTCCTAAGTCTCAAAGAGGGCTCTCTCTTTATGATTTAAATTTGTTTTAAAATGATTTTAGGCTAGTTGTTGTTGCACTTGGGTTTTGATTTGAATTTGGGTGGTGGGATCACTTACTTAGATGAACAGAGGTTTGCTTTTACCATTGGGCTATGGGGTCAAATGTGAGACAAATAGGACTAGATCAAATTCTAAAAAATTGTTTCTATAGGGAAATATTGGTGAGTTTTGCAGATCTCAAAAGCTGGATGGTGAAGTGGTTCTTAATCGGATTCAGGGAGCAATTAAGGGTTCCTTAGGCCGGATTATGAAGAGAATGAAATAGGTCAACCAATATGGGAGAGAAATTAAGGGTTCTCAAATCCGGATATCAGAGGAAAACATATAAATGACTAACTATGCAAAACAGAGTGTACTTAAACAAGTTTTGAGTTAAATTTCCAGTTAATTCATTCGAATTTGGATAACATTTAAGCTTATGAAACACATAAGAAAGTAACAAAATCAGACAAAGAAGATACTTCACTGCAAATATCTCATCTCATGAATCTTGCAATGCAATGCTTTTATTACTTGCTCCAGTTCATTGACTTGAAAATTGGTACAATAGCCCTTAGGTTGAAGATCAAAATAACTCTAAAAATTTATAGAAATCCACCCTCAATACTTCGAACTATGAAGTATTTATACAAAAAGAATATACAAAATATCCCAAACTGTATTGGGAACTAATCTAGGAGAAAGAAAATATCTTCATGCAAGATAGAGACAGCCATTGAACTATTGTTTGATGTCCCTGTTATTTAGGTTCTGTTGTCTTTTAATATTTGATCTTTTGCCTTTTAATCTGCTTTGTTGTTTGGTCTTCATGATGGATGTTCTATTTACTTTGACCTTTCATCTGATACACTTTGACCTTGCTGACCTATCAATATCCTTTTATTGTGCTCTTTTACTTTTACTGTACATTTTATATTTTTACTGTGTATTTCTACAGTAAATCGTTTAGTTTCTCCCATGCCTCAACATCTAGTAATTGAATATTGAGCATATTTTTGTATATTTCATTTGCCTCTGTATATTTGGCAAAAGTAGGCTTATTGACAAAAAGGTGTTTTACCTCAGGTTGGAGGTAAAACAAGTTTTCAAAAGTTTGATACAATACTTTTCCTATTGTTATGCACTTCATGGATGAACTATTTACTTGATCTTTGGCCACTTCCCTAATCTTCTTATTGTAATCCTCCTGCGTCATTAGCTTATCATTTATAGGATTTTGTAATCCCTTTTGCCTCAAAATCTCGAACTTAACCATGAATCTATCAATGGCCAGTTGCATGGTTTAGCATTTATCCTCTAAGTTCAACATCAAATTCCTTTTGGCGAGGACACTTTCAACTTCCAAAATGGTACCTATTCTATTAGGTATCTCTAATTCTTGCATCTCATACTTGTTCTTGAAGTTGAGGAATTGAATGATCCTTGCGGCCTCCTCTGGCATGTCTCCAAGTTCTTCTTTAACCCTTTGAATGGCTTCTGTAGCTTGCTTTATCAAATAAACCTATTCAAAAATAACCTAGATGGATGGCCAAATATCATTGACAGAGTCAATGCTATTGGCCCACAGTTTCTCCTTAGCCTAACCTAGAGGTTCATTAAGTGTCAGTTCCTTCTCCAGGCTTTTAATTCTTTCAGTCATTCTTGTATACTTATGTTGTTCTTCTTTATAAATGATTTGGGAAAGTTTGTAATCTATTTCCAGGCTGGTTACTTTCTTCTTAAGATTGTTCATCTCAGTGGTTTGAATGGACATTTCTTCCATTGCTTTGACCAACCTGTTTGCTTCATCACTTGTAGAGCTTGTTGCTGTCAATCCTGTTGCTTTTGTAGTTGGTGTAGATGCAGGTAGTGTTGTGGCCATTGGAGCAGTGGGAGCTAAGGATGTTGCCAAAGTAGAAGGTACAACAATGGTAATTGTTGGGATGACAGTTGCAGGGGCATCATCCAGACTATCTTGTTTGAGCTTAATCAAGCTATCCAACTCTTTATCCATCTCCTTTAACTGATCATTCAGTTGCAACACTAGGTCCATCATCTCGTCCTGATTGTTTTGACTCTCCAGGACATCCTTTGTCTGTGGGTGTTGTAAATGAGGCAGCTTAAGCTGTTTCTTGAGGGTTGTTATATCCTCATTCTTATTTTTGATTAATTTCTCTGTGACCTTAATGTCACTTGGATCATGGCCCAGTTCAATGACCAAGTCCTCCAATGACTTTATCATGTTGTCTTTGGCCTGTGAGTAGGCCTTCTCCAATTTGTACTAGGCTGTCACATTATCTAATGAATCCTGCAGCTTGTGGGTAGCCATGGCCTTTCCTGTAAGGGTGGAGTAAATCATTTCTCCAGCCTGCTTGTGGAACTCTATCTGGTCAATGGGATGAACATCCCTGGCCAACACCTCAAAATTGGTTTTCTTATAATCAGTCGAGGTATTTTGTTGTTGTATAGTGGGTTGCAAAAATGACACTTGCATCTTTCTTGCTTTGATGTCAAAGGATGACATCAATCTACTCTAGTTTGGTGGTGTATGTTTGAAGTATTAGGCATATGTCTCTGCCTTCAACTTCTCATTCATCATTTTTATCTCCTTGAACCTATCTTTGATATCCTTTTCTCTGTCAGCTGGCCTAACAAAGGAAGAAACCTCGACACTTTGTTGTGTCCCTATCATTTGAGTGTTGGAGGTGGATGGCTGTTGTGTTTCACCTGATGCATTTGTTTATTTACTTCTCTGCCCCATTGTCTCAGTGTCAGTTATTTCCACTAATGAAATGTTTTCCTCCTTTTTAGAGACAAGATTCAACTTGGGCCTCTTTCTGAGCTCAAATAGCTCTTCTGTAGTCTCCATGGCAATGCTGGATGCCTATGCCCTGTTCCTTTTAGGATTCTTCTCCTCATTGACTGGGGTCTATAACATAGGAGGAATTTTCATTGGCTCCCCTAGTTCTAGGACTTGCAGGAAAGATTTTTGGTCAAATTTCTTTTCTAGATCAATCAGTGTGTTCCCAACATCCACAACTGTGCTATCCATGTCAACCAATGTGTTTTCCAACCATTCAGACTGGTTGGAAAACTGTTCAATGTCAGGTCTTGGGTGGTGGATGTAAGGTCCCAACTTGACCCTGAGTCTTAGCTTGTTTATGAACCCATGAGGGTCATATTACCAGATGAAGTTGTTGCTAAATTTCATCTATTGCAGTAACCTAACGGCCTCTGGTCCAACCTCTCTATTGTTGAAAATGAATGGGCCCAATTGGTTTTTCATCTTGAACTGGGTTTTCTTCCTAGTAGATAGGAAGTGGACCTCATCTGAGTTGATGATTTGTATGAAGTAATCAAGTGCAAATATCCTCATAAGGAGGTATTTGGCAACTTATAGGGGTCTAGTTGGCAAACATAAACTCTGATCTTAGTGTTGTTTTGGTACAAGTACCAGTCTCCCACCTTGTTGTTATTACACAATTGTAGCACCCTCTTTATTTCTTGGTTGATTCTAGGCTGAATGTTAGAAGTCAGCATGCTCATGACTGGGTATACAAAGGAGTCTGTGAATTCTTTGTAGGTAAATGTTGTGGAAAACTTCTAGACGAAGGGTGTCCAATAGACCACTGGTCTCTATTTTCCCTTGGTATCCAACTTCTGGATGCTTATAGGGAACTTATCTATCTGGTAATATAAAAACATATAAAACAACATTGAAGAGTATTTGAAAACTATTTCAGTGGGCAGTTTGGTGAATTGCTCATGCATTCTATCTGCAACGAATTGAGCATAGTTGTACATGATAGCAGGAGGTTTTCCTGGAGTGAAAATGGATAGGAAGGCCAAGATGACCTCATCCACATGCTCATCTGAAGTGTATCATAGGATGCATGAGAGCATGGTGATTATGTGCCTACTAGTCTATGAAAAAATGGTGGCAGCATAGGGTGGAGTATCTGTAGGAATATGGTGGTCTTCAATGATGAAAGTCTGGAAGATTTGCCTTATCTTAACTAGGTCTAGTGTGACATACAAATCCAATATGTCTCTAATGGAGAGAGGGGTCTGATTATGGGCAGATTGGTGTAATGGTGAATAACAACTCTTAGTTTGGGGCAACAATAACCCTTTAGCTAGGGACATAACATGCATGAGAAAAATGTACAATATCAGGGAATGGGTGAACTTCTGGGAAAGTGTATTTGGGTAAATTGGGTTCCCAAAGGTGGATGTCATCTGCATGGTTTAGAAATCTGTCCTTACTGCAATACTGGAGCTTCAAAAGGTGGGCTGGAGTAGAAGTGTCTCTTATTTGGAAATCCCTGTCTGCTAGGGCCAAATGGTCGATGTCCAAGTGAGGGGTCGACATAGGTATGACATCCAAAGAGGTCTGGGCAGCCATTTTATGGGGAAAGGTGTGAATTAGGCTTGTATAGACTATAGAAGTGAAGTTTGAGTAGGTCTGGTATAGAGATAGGGCAATTTGCAGTTTTCACAAGAGGGGTTTTGGTATTCTGGTGGAAATACTCTAAAATTCAGGGAAAATTAATTAAATCCAATTAATTAGTTTTTGAATTGACTGTATGTTTTCAAATTTGAGAGGGTCGTTATGGTTTGTTCTCAAAATACCTGGAAATTGGTGGTTCAGGCTACAAACTGGTTTCAATGGTGACTGTAGAGGGTACGGTTGCTTTAGTTATGCACTAGATGGCTGAATTGGGTGTCTGGAGCGTGTTCAGAAGGTAATCAACAGTCAAATTTGGTTGCAAAGGCTTAGGGTGGCACAGGAAGGCTTAGGCAGCTTTCACAAAGCGAATGAGAAAAAAGATTCAAAATGAGCGTCTTCGGCCTTTTAACTGGCAACATCTAGAATTTGGCGTGGAATTTCATAAATGAACAGTGAGTGGTTTCAGATTTTGGTGGGGAGGTGGTTTCGGGGGCCATTGCACCACTTTTGGCAGTTGGGCGGTATTTCCCCGAGAGCACGTGATTTCGTCTGGAGCTGCCACGTAGCCGAAAAGGGCACGAGAAAAACCGCGAATCTCGTGTGCTCTCAGGCTGGTAAAGATCAGAAAGGGAATCAACATGATATGGATGTGTGCCATCAAATCTCGTGTTGAAATAGGTAACAACTATCCCGCAGTGAAACTACACGGAGGGAATAGGTCTGGAGATTTGTGGGGCCCGGGGGATTAATTACAAATAAATGTAATTAATTAATGAACAAAATGGGGACTAAAATATAATGAGCGGGTTTATGGAGTGGGGCCAGGGTTAAATGTGGCTGGGTTTTCTTAACCACACCAAGGGTGGTGGGTTAAAAGGGTTTTGTCAGGAAAAATGTGAATTTGGGGGAGTTAATTAAATAATGCGGAGGGGGGAATAAAACTTAGGATAAGGGGATTTTTATGGAAATTAATAAGGGGGAAGGTGATTTTTTCAATGGGGAGTGGGTTTCACACTAGGGTAAAGGGGTTTTGGGTAGGGGATGACCTTTGAAGGGTAATTTGCTAGGGAAATGTGTGAAACCAAGGGGTAAGGGTCAAAATGAAGGGACAATGGTATATTCATAAGAAATGATGGGATAATGGGGAAATTAGTAAGTATGTAGTGGTGGGTGAAATGAAATGAGGGGAAGTTAATTAAATCAGCTTGTGAACATCATTTCACTTTCATAACTACTCCTGCACACTGAAACATAGGATTAAGCATGATAAATGTGCTTATGCTTTAACAAACTTGTACTTCTGCAACCTTTCTTCTACCTACCATTTACTTACCTTAACATTTTTTCTTCATTTTATTGGGTGCATTTAAGCTAGCAAACCCTTTCTTTCCTTTTTCTTTTGTGAAACAAACTATCTAATTCTAACCTTATATCTTCCAATGGCTCAGATTAAGCTGTTGAGGACATTTTATTTCTCTACCTAACTATTGATCTGCCAAGATTAAACAGTTTGGCTAGATGTTTATTCTCTAACTATAAACATGAAATTTAAAGCATGAACTAGTCAAGATTAAACTATTTGACTATCATGGGTTGTGGCATTTATGACAAGCTGCACACAACCATTATTTTGCACAGTAAAGTAAAACGTAGTGGCACTTGGACTTGCACACTTTCATGATCTGTTTTTGTTTAGGGTTCATATTTTTTCACTTTTTTTATATTTTCTTATTCTTTTTTTCCTTTGATATTTCTTTTAGGACATACCCTCTTTACATTTTTTATTTTTTAATATGGAAAACATTTTGCAGAAAGCAAAAGTATGTACAATATTACAAGACCAACTACAACCAATTCAAAATTATGAATCCTATTATTATAGGACCTTAACAGTGGCTCCACATGAGGATGGCATTTCCTGGTGACATGTCAAGAACTTAAAGATCAGTAGCCCTTGAATTGTGACTGAAGTTACCTTGTAAATTGTCCTTCTGTGATTCTACTTTATTGATACTTATGATGGTGAACCCTTCAAAGCTGAGGGCCTTCTCTCCAGGCTTCAACTTCAAAATATTACCATCCAATCCAATCTACACTCTACACTGTTATGTATAATGATGCAAAGTAAAGTGAACTATTGTTAGTCAGTGGATATGTAATGCTTCAACATTCTACCATCGACAGCTCCTCCTGGTAGATCTGATCCATCTATCTCTCTCAAGAAAAATGCATTGTTACCCCTGTAACCATAAATGACATAAGGACCCTGCCATAAGAAATCAAATTTGTCATGTTTTCCCTTGTCTTCTCTTCTTGAATCCCATTTAAGAACTTTATCCCCTATGTAAAAATCATTAGCTTTGGTATTTTTATCAAAAATCTTTTTGATTTTGTCCTGGATTACTTGTGATTTTACATAGACTTCTTCTCTGGTTTGCTGCAAGTGTATGGTCTGATTTATTCTTCTCTGGATATCATTTGGTTCTACATGCAATTCCTGGATTATCTTCATCATCGAGACTCCTAAAGATGATGGAAAAACAATATCCATTCTATACACCAGTTGATAAGGAGATGTACCAATTGACTTTTTAGTAGTTAGTCGATCTGCCCATAAGGCATTGACCAAATTTTTGTTCCACGTCTTTTTGTTGTCTTCCAGTAGTTTCTTAATGATATTGACTGGGATTTTGTTAGAGGATTCTGCAAGTCCATTACCTTAAGGGTAATAGGTAGTGGAATGGCCAAGGATGATGTGATATTTGTTACAGAAGTCTACCATTTTCTTAGATTTAAAAGTAGCTGCATTATCAGTAATGAGCTTTTGGGGGCATCCAAATCTTGACAGGATATTGTTTTCTAAGAAAGAGATAATGACAGAGTCTGTAGCTTGTCTAGAAGGGATGGCTTCTCTCCATTTGGTGAAGTAATCAATGGCTGTCAAAATCCATTTACGCTGAGCTGAGGAGGTTGGGTGTATCTCTATAATGAATTCTAATCCCCATTCTTGAAATGACATTTCTGTAGAGATTGGTTTAAGAGGCAAGGGTAAAATTTTTCTCTTTTCCTCAAATATTTGGCACTTATGACAGGAGGTCACATGTTTCTTAACATCTACAAAGAGAGTGGGCTAGTAAAAACCAATCCTAGGGATTTTTTCAGCAGTAGTCTTCCAATACAAGTGTCCTCCACAATCTCCTGCATGAAATCTTGCATAGTTTTATCAGCTTCATCTTTCAGTGAAAAATTCAAAATAATACCACCATTTTATTTCCAAAACAAAGCATTATCTATGATACAATATTTTAATGACTTCATTTTCAAAAATCTAGCTCTAGTTCTTGTTAAACCAGGAGGAGCTTGTAAGTTTAGTGATACAAATATGATATCTGCATAACAAGGTGAATATGTAAAAGGTTCACTGATCTGTGGAGTCACCATCTCTTCCTGATCATCAAGGTCACTAATGAAAGTTATATCTAGGGCCTGGTAGTTCGATTCATCCATCAGTTTGGCTAAACCTTGGCCTTTGATAAGTCTAGTAGGCTTTATGTCTATGTAATATTCCAATATAGTGGCAATCCATTTGCCTCTCTTTCCTTCAGGCCCATTTTATGTCAAAATGTCCTTTACTACTGAATTTGGAACATAAGCAATGATGTGAGAATACAGAATATAGACTCTGAAATATTTGATAGCATTTACTAAAGCTAATACTTTTTTTTCCATAATGTTGTATTTGAGTGTGGCATCTCTTAAGGATTTACTGAAAAATGCAATTGGTTGTTCATATCCTTGGTCATCCTTTTGCAACAAGGTTGCTACAATGGTGTGTTCTGAAGCAAAATAAAAAATTATAAAATATTTTTGAAAATCGGGACTTATAAGGACTGGAGTTTTGTTTAGGGCTTCCTTGATGGCTTCAAAGGATTATTTGGCGTCCACTATCCATTTAAGTTCTAAGTCCTTTCTTAACATGTTATTTAGTTCTCTAATTAATTCTACTAAATTTGAAATGAATCTCCTAAGAAAATTTATCTTGCTTAAAAATGATTGTAACTCTTTAATGTTTCTAGGATGGGTAATGGTAAAAATGGCCTCTATTCTAGCAGGATCTATTCTAATTCCATCTTTGGATATTATATGTCCCAACAAATTTCCTTATTCTAGACCAAAGAGTGTCTTTTTGGGATTTAAAGAAATCCCAAATTTTCTACATTTGATAAAAACTCTTCTCAAGTGATCTAGGTGTTCATTGTCAAATTTAGAAAAGACTGTGATGTCATCTTGGTATACCACTAGGAAGCCATGGATCTCCTTGAAAAAAGCTATATCCATAGCTCTTTGAAATGTTTCTCCTGCATTCATTAATCCAAAAGGCATCTTCAAATACATGAAAGTACCCCAAGGAGTAGTAAATGCATTTTTGGCTTGGTCCTCTGGTTGAACTAAGATCTAGTTGTATCCAGAGAATCCATCAAGCAATGAAATTCTGGATGAGCCTACTACCCTTTGAAGGATATGGTCCATTTTTGGTAGAGGATAGTTGTCTTTTAATGAGACCTTGTTTAAATTTCTGAAATCAACACAAAGTCTGATTTCTCCAGTCTTCTTCCTAGTAGTGACTAAGTTTGAAATCCAATCTGAATATTTAATGGGAGCTATGATTTGGGCATCATACATTCTTTTAACTTCTTTCTCAATAGATGGCATAAGAACTAGATTAATTCTCCCAAGTTTCTATTTAAAAGGCTTATGATCTTCTTTGAGAGGTATTTTGTGTTGAATTATGCTGGTGTCATAAGACTTCAAGTCTTCATAACTTCAAGAAAAAACATCTTGGAACTCTTTAAACAGATTTATGTATTTAACCTTTTCTTGTGGAGGTAAGGCTTTTGATATTTTAATGAGTTTTGGTTTTTCCTCAGTTCCTATGTTACACTCTTCTATATCTGCTCTTAAAGGCTCCATTTTCGGTTCTCTAGCTACATCATTTGAGTCAAACAAATCTTCTAATGGGAATAATTCCTTAGGCAAAACATTATTTTCAATGTTCGGAATTTCAAGATCATCATTCATCACTTCTTCTATCTCTACATTTTCTAAGCTATCTATTTCTACTTTAGTGAATTTAGTGGGTTTATCTTTATTTAAAATATTTAGATCTATGTCACTATCTATGTTATTTTCTACTGTACACTTTGTATCTATTTTACAATTCTGAAACTCACCTTCAGCATTCATGAAATCATAAATATGAGAATCCTGGAACAAAATCTGCCAATACTTCAAATTGTCTGGTATAACAGGCCTATGTCTTACTTCTGAAGTGCACTGATGATTGGGTTGAAAGGGAAATTTGTAGGTACTAGCAAAAGTGGCCAGACTGTGGGCCTGCATATTTTTTTTCTAGGAATGGTAGCAAAGTTTGTTTCTAGGAGGTCTTTAATAAAATCTAGGATGGTCTCTCTATATTGACTAAGTCTGGGATTTTTTACAGAGTATTCACCATTAATTTGTTTAATAATCAGTTATGAGTCTCCCATTATAGAAACTCTTTTGGCTCCAAGTTTTCTAACCATTTGTAACCTTAAGATCAGGACTTCATATTCAACCATGTTATTTGTGCACTTGAATTTTAACCTGAATGCATGTCCCTCAGAATGATTATTCTCCATATTGTGGATCCACACTCCTGCACTATCCCCTAACCTATTCACAGATCCATCAAAATCTAGATGCCATAAGGACTCATGAAAAATGTTCTCACTATCAGGGGGTTTGTTGTTTTCTTCCATAGTTATGATTTGATTATTGTCATGTTTTGAATTGTACAAAATAAAAGAGTCCATATCAGAATGCATGGAGTATATGGGAAAGTTTTGTCGTTTTTCAGCACTACTCACCATGTATTTCATCAAGGTCTCTCTATATAGTTTCCTTTGTTGGCCAAAAACAGATATGGTGGCATAAGACATATCTAACTACAAGGATCCTTGCAATTTTTCTCCCCATGAGCGAGATAAAAACATTCCATATTTGGGAGGGATGTCTGCAACTACTATGTCCATTACAATACTCTTCACTCGGCATTGGACTAGAGTTAAACATAAATCCTTGATCAAACCAATGCATTTAACTTGGCTAGAGTCAAAGGAAAACATGTCCTTATATGGTCTAGTGATGTCTAAGTTCAGTCTCTCCATGATTTCTTTTGGCATCCGATTATGGGATTCCCCTGAGTCTAACATAGCATCATGTAATATTTTGTCATGAATGTTCAATCTAATGTAGAAAGGAAGGATTCCCCATTGCTAATGAGTACCATTCACGTCAGGGCCAAACAATAATTCAGGTTGATCATCATTCAAATTGACAACATCTTCTCCCTCTCCTATATTTAAAGTTTCAATTATTTGTGATCTATGGGAATCATTCTTTACTAGTTCGATCAAAGGAACTGATATCTTTAATTTTGCTATTTCAGTTTTGAGGTTGAAAGGGAGCTAAGCTTTGTTTGTTTGGATTAGATCTTCCTTAACAAATGCATTCTGTGTGTTTTTATCATGTTTTTCAGCACTAGTCATTTCAATCTGTGTTTCAGTTGTTTTGCTTTGATTTCTCTTGTTTGGGTTGATTTAGTAATTTTTTCAGTTTGAGTTTCAGTGGAGGTTATATCTACAATTTTTGGGGTAGAAGTCTCTGGTGTTCCTCGAGGGAGGATTTGTAACACTTTGGTAACTAGAGCTTCTATTATCTTCTTAGTCTCGGTTTGGATTGATCTCTTAGTGGTAGTTTTATTGTTCTTTTTACTTCTTAAGCTATATTGTTTGTGTACCTCATATATAACTAACTCATATCCATGTTTAAAGTCAAAGGATTCATCAGATTCTAATTACAATTCTTGGAACATGTACAACTCCTGTTCTTCTTGAGTAAGAAAAACAACATCTTCATTTTTTATTCCTAATACGTTTATATGGGTTTCATCCTCTCCTTCATGGCTCTGTGAATCCTCAACATAGTTTTCTTGGAAGGGGGGCCTAATTTGCTGATCTGGTATAACATTCTTTCTAGTGTTAGGGTTCTTCCTAAAGTTGGGGTTTCTTATTGGGGGCGGCTGTTGATTCTCCCATTGAGTTTTCCTTTCCATGTTTTCTAATCTATCCATTATTCTCTCTACACTCTTTGCTAAACTATCTATCTTTCCATCAAAAGTGTGAGTTTCCTCATTAATTACAACTCTCTTTTCATTTCTCATTCGTGTTTTCTTGGCTAGTAGGTTGGCCTCTACACTAATAGCATTACTTTGCATTTGTTCCAATGTTTCAGGGTTTCTTTCCCTTAATTGGTATGACATGTTTGTGTCAAAACCATCAGAGAATTTAATTAATGCTAGGTCAGGTGGAGGTTTAATATTGGCCGGGATTGCATTGTAGATACTATTGAACCTAGTACAATAATCCTGAACTGACTCATTAGGAGCTCTTCTAATGTTGTCATATTCAGAAAGTGTTTGCAGAAGGGTTTTCTTTCTCTCCCATTTATTAATGAATAATCTATGAAAATTAGCTAAGTCTGCAATATGATTGGCAGGTAAATATTTGAACCATTTCTTCACATCCCCAGTTAATTCTTGGGCAAACAACCTCATTTGGACATCCAATTACTCTATCTCATGCAACTCAAAATAGTCAGTGATCTTGTTAACATGTTGTTGGGAAGTGTACTGACTAGTAGCATCAAACAAAAATATTTTGCTCTGATAATCTTGGGGCATGGCATGCAGTTGTGCAGGTAAAACTAGAGGTGCATATTGGTCTGCCATGGCTGAGATTCTGGTTTTACTAGGGGGTAAAGAAGTGGTACTTCAGGAAGGGCTTGAGATGGATGGAGATGAGCTAGATGATGATGAGGATGAGGAAGGATGATGAATAACTG
Source organism: Pinus taeda (assembly GCA_000404065.3). NCBI lineage: Eukaryota > Viridiplantae > Streptophyta > Pinopsida > Pinales > Pinaceae > Pinus > Pinus taeda. The sequence goes on along the minus strand of APFE030963066.1, from coordinate 33,993 downwards.
GTTTAGGGGATTGGACTGTGGTACATATTATTGGTGAGGTGGTAGTAAAAGAAGGTGTATTTATAGTGAGTGAAGATTGTGCAGAAATTTCAGAGGCAACAACAGTGAGGGCGGCTAGTTCAATAGATTGTTGAAGGTAAGCATCATCTATATGGCTTATCAATGTAGAGATCAAAGCTTCTAACTTGTCAAAAGTGTCCAAGACAAATTTATCTAAATCAGGATGGATAGAGACCTTTTTCGATTCAATGAGTTGAATAAAATCAGGGTCTACCACAATTTCATGAATTGCATTCTCTGATTTAGTTCTAAATAATGAGAGGTCAAATGAAAAATCAAAAGGGGTTTCCTCTAAAGTTGACAACTCCTCAGGGAGTGAATTTTCCTTGACCAATTGGCTACTACTTGCTTGAGTTTCTACTTTTTTAGGTTTTCTTAAAACTCTGTCTGGGTCATCAACTATGGTAGCATGGCTTGGATCTGGATTTGCCCTAGTATAGTGAGCCTTCTTGGGAGCCAGAATTTTAACTCTTTAAACTGTTTTTTATGAAAGTTTTCAAGAACAACTTCTGAAAATGACTTTAAGGGGCTCAAGATGAAATTTATAGTTTCCTTAAAGTTTTATTAGATTGAGGATCGAAGTCCCCATTATGGTCGCCAATTATGTTATCACTCCAAAATTTCCTTAGAAGTTATTAAAGAAAGAAATGTTCAGAGGTAACCCCAAACCAACTTTGGAGATTAGGATCTAGCCTTCCTAAGTCTCAGAGAGGGCTCTCTCTTTATTATTTAACGTTGTTTTAAAATAATTTTAGGCTAGTTATTATTGCACTTGGGCTTTGATTTGAATTTGGGTGGTGGGATCACTTACTTAGATGAACAAAGGTTTTCTTTTACCATTGGGCTATGGGGTCAAATGTGAGACAAACAGGACTGGATCAAGTTCAAAAAAATAGTGTCTACAGGGCAAGATTGGTGAGTTTTTGCAGATCTCAAAGGCTAGATGGTGAAGTGGTTCTTAATCGGATCCAGGGAGCAATTAAGGGTTCCCTAGGTTGTATTATGAAGAGAATGAAAGAGGTCAACCGAGATGGAAGAGTAATTAAGGGTTCTTAAATCTGGATATGAGAGGAAAACATATAAATGACTAACTGTGCAAAACAGAGTGTACTTAAATAAGTTCAGAGTTAAATTTCCAGTTAATTCATTCAAATTTGGATAACATTTAAGTTTATGAAACACATAATAAAGTAACAAAATCAGACAAAGAAGATACTTCACTGGAAATAACTCATCTCATGAATCCTGTAATGCAATGCTTATATTACTTGCTCTAGTCTGTTGACATGAAAATTGGTACAATAACCCTTAGGTTGAAGATCAAAATAACTCTACAAATGTATAGAAATCCACCGTCAATACTTCAAACTATGAATTATTTATACAAAAATAATTTACAAAATATCCCAAACTATATTGGGAACTAATCTAGGAGAAAGAAAATATCTTCATGTAAGAAGATAGAGACAATTATTGAACTGTTGATTTCTGTCCCTGTTATTTAGGTTATGTTGTCTTTTAATCTTTGATATTTTTCCCTTTAATCTGCTTTGTTGTTTGGTCTTCACGCTAAATGTTCTATTTACTTTGACCTTTCATCTTATACACTTTGACCTTGTTAACCTATCAATATCCTTTTACTGTGCTCTTTTACTTTTATTGTACATTTTATATTTGTACTGTGTATTTCTACAGTAAATCGTTTAGTTTCTCCCATGTCTCAACATCTGGTAATTGGTAAAACAAGTTTTCAAAAGTTTGATACAATACTTTGTCTGTTGGTCTGCCCTTCATGGATGGAGTGTTTACCTGATCTTTGGCTACTCCCCTAATCTTCTTATTGTAATCCTCCCATGTCATTAGCTTATCATTTATAACTAAGGGATTTGGTAATCCATTTTGCCTCAAAATCTTGAGCTTAACCATGAATTTGTCAATGGCCAGTTGCATGGTTTGGAATTTATCCTCTAAGTTCAACATCAAATTCCTTTTGGTGAGGACTCTTTTAACTTCCAAAATTGTACCTATTCTATCAGGTATCTCTAATTCTTGCAACTCATACTTGTTCTTGGAGTTGAGGAAGTGAATGATCCTTGCAGCCTCCTTTGGCATGTCTTCAAGTTATTCTTTAACACTTTGAATGACTTCTATAGCCTGCTTTATCAAATCAACCTATTCAAAAATAACCTATATGGATGGCAAAATATCATTGACAAAGTCAATGATATTGGCCCACAGTTGCTTCTTAGCCTAACTTAGAGGTTCATTGAGTGTCAGTTCCTTCTCCAGGCTTTTAATTCTTTCATTCATTCTTGTAGACTTCTGTTGTTCTTCTTTATGCATGATTTGGAAAATTCTATAATCTATTTTGAGGCTGGTTACTTTCTCCTTAAGTCTGTTCATCTTAGTGGTCTGAATGGAAATTTCTTCCATTGCTTTGACCAGCCTATTTGCTTCATCACCTATAGAGCCTGTTGTTGTTGATCATGTTGCTGATGTATTTGGTGTAGATGCAAGTAGTGTTGTAGCCATTGGAGCAGTGGGAGTTAAGGATGTTGCCAAAGTAGAAGGTACATCAGTGGTAATTGTTGGGATGATAGTTGTAGGGGCATCATCCAGACTAGCTTGTTTGAGTTGAATCAAGCTATCCAATTCTTTCTCCATCTCCTTTAACTGATCATTTAGTTGCAACACTAGGTCCATCATCTCTTCATGATTGTTTTGAATCTCCAAGAACTCCTTTGTCTGTGGGTGTTGTAAATGAGGCAGCTTAAGTTGTTTCTTGAGGGTTGCTATATCCTCATTCTTCTTTTTGATTAATTTATCTGTGGCCTTAATTTCACTTGGATCATGGCCCAGTTCAATGACCAAGTCCTCCAATGACTTTATCCTGTTGTCTTTGGCCTGTGAGGAGGGATTCTCCAATTTGTACTAGGCTGTCACAATATCTAATGAATCTTGTAGCTTGTGGGCAGCCATAGCCTTTCCTGTAAGGGTGGAGTATATCATTTCTCTAGCCTGCTTGTGGAACTCTATCTGGTCAATGGGATGAACATCCCTGGCCAACACCTCAGAATTGGTTTTCTTGTAATCAGCCGAGGTCTTTGGTTGCTGTATAGTGGGCTGCAATGACACCTACATATTTCCTGCTTTGATTTCAAAGGCTGACATCAATCTTCTTTGCTTTGGTGGTGTATGTTTGAAGTATTGGGCATATGCCTCTGCCTTCAACTTCTCATTCCTAATTTTTATCTCCTTGAACCTGTCTTTGATATCCTTTTCTCTGTCAGCTAGTCTGACAAAGGAAGAAAACTCAACACTTTGTTGTCTCTATATCATTTGAGTGTTGGAGGTGGATGGTTGATGTGTTTCACCTGATGTAGTTGTTTCTTTACTTCTCTGCCCCATTGGCTCAGTGTCAGTTATTTCCACTGATGCAATGTTCTCCTCCTGTTTAGACACAGGATTCAACTTGGGCCTCTTTTTGAGCTCAAATATCTCTTATGTAGTCTCCATGGCAGAGCTGGATGCCTCCTCCATGTTCCTTTTAGGATTCTTCTCCTCATTGACTGGGGTCTATAACACAAGAGGAATATTCATTGGCTCCCCTAGTTCTGGGACCTACAGGAAAGAGTTCTGGTCAAATTTATTTTCTAGATCAATCAGTGTGTTCTCAACATCCACAACTATATTATCCATGTCAACCAATGTGTTTTCCAACCATTCAGACTAGTTGGCAAATTGTTCAATGTCAGGTCTTGGGTGGTGGATGTAAGGTCCCAACTTGACCCTGAGTCTTAGCTTGTTTATCACCCCATGAGGGTCATACTACCAGATGAAGCTATCGCTGAATTTCATCTGTTGTAGTAAGTTATCGGCCTCTAGTCCAGCCTCTTTATTGTTGCAAATGAATGGGCCCAATTGGTTTTTCATCTTCAACTAGGTTTTCTTCCTAGTAGATAGGAAATGGACCTCATCAGAGTTGATGATTTGTCTGAAGTACTCAAGTGCAAATATCCTCAGAGGGAGGTTTTGGGCAACTTATAGGGGGCTAGTTGGCAGCCATAAACTCTTATCTCAGTGTGGTTTTGGTACAAGTACCAGTCTCCCACCTTGTTGTTCTTAGCCAATTGCAGCACCCTCTTGATTTCTTGGTTGATTATAGGCTAAGTGTTAGAAGTCAACATGTTCATGACTGGGTACACAAAGGAGTCTATGAAGTCTTTGTAGGTAAATTCTGTGGAAAACTTCTAGACCAAGGGTGTCCAGTAGACCACTGATCTCTTTTTTCCCTTGGTATCCAACTTCTAGATGCTTACAGGGAACTTATCTATCTGGTAATATAAAAACATATAAAACAACAATGAAGAGTATTTGAAAACTCTTTCAGTGGGCAGTCTGGTGAATTGCTCATGCATTCTGTCTGCAACGAATTGAGCATAATTGTACATGATAGCAGGAGGCTTGCCTAGAGTGAAAATGGATAGGAAGGCCAGGATGACCTCATCCACATGCTCATCTGAAGTGTATCCTACGATGCATGAGAGCATGTTGACTATGTGCCTGCGAGTCTATGAAAAAATGGTGCCAGCATAGGGTGGAGTATCTGTAGGAGTATGGTGGTCTTCAATGATGAAAGTATGGAAGATTTTCCTTATCTTAACCAGGTTTAGTGTGACATATAGATCCAATAAGTTTCCAATGGAGAGAGGGGTCTGATTATGAGTAGATTGGATTTGTAGCATTTGGTTGATTGACTCTAGTGTAATGGTGAATAACAACTCCTGGTTTGGGGCAACAATAACCCTTTGGCTAGGGACACAACGGGCATGACAAAAATGTACAATATCAAGGAATGGGTGAACTTCTGGGAATGTGTATTTGTGTATTTGGATGTCATCTGCATGGTTTAGAAATCCTTCCTTACTCCAACAGTGGAGCTTCAGAAGGTAGGTTGGAGTAGTAGTGTCTCTAATCTGGAAATCTATGTCTACTAGGGCCAAATGGTCGATGTCCAAGTGAGGGGTTGACACAGGTCTGACGTCTAGAGAGGCATGGGCAGCCATTTTATAGGGAAAGGTGTGAATTAGGCTTGCACAGACTGTAGAAGTGAAGTCTGAGTAGGTCTGGTAGAGAGATAGGGTAATTTGCAGTTTGCACAAGAGTGGTTTGGGTATTCTGGTGGAAATACTCTCAAATTCAGGGAAAATTAATTAAATCCAATTAATTAATGTTTGAATTGATTGTACATTTTCAAATTTGAGAGGGTCCTTCTGGTTTGTTCTCAAAATACCTGTAAATTGGTGGTTCAGGCTGCAAATGGGTTTCAATGGTGACTGTAGAGGGTACAGTTGCTTTAGTTGTGCACTGGATGGCTGAATTGGGCATCCAAAGCGTGTTCAGAAGGTAATAAGCAGTCAAATTTGGTTGTAGAGGCTCAAGGTGGTGCAGGAAGGCTTAGGCAGATTTCACAGTGCGAATGAGCGAAAAGAGTCAAAATGAGCATCTTCGGCCTTTTAACCGACAATGGTTCGAATTTGGCACGGAATTTCATAAATGAATAGTAAGTGGTTTCAGCTTTTGGTGGGGAGGCGGTTTCGGGGGCCATCATACCGCTTTTGGCAGTCGGGCGGTATTTCCCTGGGGGCACGCGATTTCACCTGGAGCTGCCACGTAGCCAAAAAGGGCCTGAGCAAAACCATGAATATCGCGTGCTCTCGAGCTGGTAAAGATCGGAAAGGGAATCAACGCAATATGGATGTGCGCCGTGAGATTTGGGGGTGAAATATCTAACGACTGTCGCGTGGTGAAATTGCATGAAGGGAATAAGGCTGGAGATTTGTGGGGCTAAGGGGATTAATTACAACTAACTGTAATTAATTAACAAACAAAATGGGGATTAAAATATAATGAGCGGGGGTAATGGCGGGCGGGCTGCACAGCTAGGGTTCCAACGTTTCAAAGTTTGTGACAGTCCTGGAGCACCACAGACTGGCAGCATTGTTTCGAAAGGGGCAGCTGATGTCGGACTGGATGGGAGCAGAGGGGTCTAGTGGGACCCCTTCCTTTAAGCAGGTGATCCTGCAGAAACAACAACAGAACATGAAAGGAGTCAGAATAGAAGGATCTAACAGCGCGATGCAGAATAGCGGAAAAAAAAAGGATAAGACATTAATGATGTCTGACAAGACAGAAAATTCCACAGAAGTCAGGAATACAGAGAAGCAGAACCGTGCATGCACTCAAGACAAAACTGATGCAAAGTCTCAGCCCTCAGATAATGAGTACGATGGTCCGAAAGAAGACAAAGAGCCAACAAACAAAAGCAAGGACCAACCGGAGAAGGAGGGGGAGTCCAACGCGAACCCCAACAGCACCCCGGTGAACAGTAATGCCTGTAAGCCAAAGAAAACAGACAGATTACGGGTGACAATCTCTGACCCTGAAATCCAGACCTATAGGGAGCACATGGCTGAGCATGCCATCATTTGCAAATTTATGGGAATATGGCCATCTGAGAGGACTCTGTGCCAATGGATAAGACAGCAGTGGAAGCCGAAAGGAGATGTGCAGTTACACCTAGGGGCCAAAGGTTTCTTCATAGTAGTCTTTACAAGCCTAGAAGACAAAGACAGAGTGTTCGAAGGTGGCCCTTATGTCATAGCTTCAGCAGGCTTATATATGAGACCTTGGAAGCCGAACTTCGTCCCCGAGAAGGAGTCCTTCACTCAAGTTCTGGTTTGGATCAGACTCTACTCTCTCCCGATAGATTATTGGGGTTTGAATGCCTTAAAGCAAATAGGGGATAAGCTAGGAACGTTTGTCAAAGCATCAGAGGCAACCATGCAGAAAAGATATACCACCTATGCTAGAATCTGTGTGGAGCTGGATGTGTCAGGGGCACTTCATGAAGGTCTGTGGATGGAGTACAGGGATGAGGAATACTTTCAAGCTTTAGACTATGATCAAATACCTTTCAGGTGTCGGAAGTGCCATGAGCATGGACATCTGGTAAGGGACTGTCCTTTGAACAGAAAGGAGGTAGAAGAAGACAAAATACAGACCAACAAAGACAAGAACAACTTTATAAAACCAAAGAACAGGCAGCGTGCCAACAGAAGAAGAAACACCAAAGGAAACACAGGAAAAAACTACTTCAGTAACCCCTTTGAGTTCCTTGACCTGGAGACCAACTCAGAGGAAAAAAAGAACACACCTAATGGGAAGGCAGGGCAAGTAGGACAGGAAAAACCCACAGAGGAAGGTACTGAGGAAGGAGCTTTCATTGGTGAAATCCACATGCAGGATAGAACAGCAGAGACGGACGAAGAAACATAAATGTTAACTAGTGAAGCATGGAGTGAGGATCTGGAGCTCGAAGACACCTTAGCCATGGAAGGCATGGACCTCACGACGCTCGTAGACAGATGGAGAGCCAAAGGGATTGAAGCAGTACCAGAGGAAGAAATCAGGAAGGTCAAGGACCTCTTCATAGCACAGCAGAAGGTAGTAATAGAAAAACAGAAGAAAAAGTTAGGCATAATCAAAGGAAGCATCCCACACCATAAAACATTACTGGGAAAAACCTCTGGCTCGAGGCACAAACGCCGTAGAGGCCGCAAGTCAAGCGGAGAACACCTGCAGGAGCTTGGAAATATGTTGATCAACGCAGGTAAGATAAAGCAGCTAAGTGAGTATCCGTCCTTCCCTAAAATTGGTTAAATATGAAGATTGTTTCTTGGAACACAAGAGGGATAAACAGCCAGGCCAAACAAAGGATGCTGAAGAGGCAAATGCAAAAAAACAACCCGGATGTGTTATTTCTACAAGAAACCAAGTGCAACAGAGCTATCATAGAAAAGATACGAGTTAAGTTAGGAAGAAATTTTGAGGTCTTAGAGATCGAAAGCAAAGGGCGAGAAGGAGGCTTAGCAACCTTCTGGGACACAAGAAGATACCAGGTCCTCACGGCTGAAGCAAGCAAGAACTACTTAGCACTGGAAATGAAACCCACAGGTAACTCCACAACTTTCCAATGCATTAATGTCTATAGTCCTCAAAATTTAGAAGACAAGATTATTTTCCTAGCATCTTTAATGAATTTTATAGAAAGACACCCTGATGAAAAGATCATTCTGGGAGGAGATTTCAATATGATCACCTCCCTCTTGGAGAAAAAAGGAGGCCTCAACAAAATAAACAGAGATGGGGAAGCCTTCATAAGTTTCATTGACAATGCAAGATTGGTAGATGTTCACCCTAAAAATGGTAAGTTTACCTGGAACAACCGAAGGGGGGGAGAAAGATTAATATCCTCCAGATTGGATCGTTTCTTAGTCTCAGAAAGCTTAATTTTAGATGGCACGGTAATTGAATCGAACATCCTCCCAAGCGGAGGGTTGGACCAATGGCCGATCTCTCTTATGGTCGAGATTCAAGGTACCCCTAGGAACAAACCCTTCAGGTTTGAAAAGTTCTGGATAGAACACGCTAACTTCCTCACTATGGTGGAAAAATGGTGGTCAGAGCCTTTAGATGTAGAAGGATCCAAAATGTTCAACATGCAAAAGAAACTAAAAAACATCAAAATAAGACTAAAGAACTGGAACAAGACAGTTTTTGGCAATATATTTCAGGAGAAAGCCATCATCGAACTCAAGCTGGAACAAATTCACAAAGACGGGGCGGCAGGATGCAGAGAGGAGGAAACCTGTGCTCAAGAAAAAGAGCTTACTCAACAATGGCACAACAGATGCAAGCAGGAAGAATCCTTATGGAAGCAGAAATCAAGAATCCTTTGGCTGAAGGAAGGGGAGAAAAACAACAAATTTTTCCACAGATCAGCCATGGACTATAGAAGTGCCAATAAAATCCTAGAATTAAAAAATAGGGAGGGTGAAATCCTTAGAAATCACAACGAGATATCAGCCTTACTATCGGATCACTTTGGCCTCATAGCGCAAGAACCAGAGATTAACAGAGAGGCAGCCATCAAAGAATTTACTAATGCCATACCCAAATTAATCATAGAGGAGCAGAACTGGGCCCTAAGAAGAACTATCACTATGGAAGAGGTTGAGGAGGTGGTTAGGAGTATGCCCAGCGACAAAGCTCCTAGACCGGATGGGTTTACCATTAACTTCTATAAAGCCTGCTGGGACATTGTAAAGCAAGACATCTGGGAGATCGTGGAAGACTCTAGACGTTCCAAAACGATCCTAAAATCTCTAAACTCTACCTTCATTGCTCTTGTTCCCAAAGTAGAGGAAGCTAATACACCAGAAAAGTTCAGACCTATAGCTATCTGCAATGTCATCTACAAGATCATTTCAAAAGTCATAGCCAACAGGCTGAAGGTGGTCCTCCCTGGCATCATCTCGAAAGAACAGTCTGGCTACGTGGAAGGAAGGCAGATTCTGGACAACATTTTGCTTGCCCAGGAAATGATTCACTCTCTTCATTCGTGGAAGGAAGCAGGAATGCTCATACAGGTAGATCTTTCCAAATCTTATGACAAGGTAAGTTGGTCTTACCTGGAAGCAGTGCTAGAGGCTTTTGGTTTCAGCAAACAGTGGATTAAATGAGTTTTAGCCCTCATTAAATCTCCTAGATACTCTATCCTTGTGAATGGTACCCCCTCTGCTCCATTCAATCCTTCCAGAGGCATTAGACAGGGGGACCCTATATCCCCTTTCTTGTTTGTCATTCTAATGGAGGGCCTAAGCAGATTAATCGCAAAGAAAAAAGCAGAAGGTCAAATTAAAGGTCTGCAACCTATCAGATCCAGTCCTACCACTACTCATCAGCAGTTTGTGGATGATACCATGTTACATGGAACACCCACAGTTAAAGAAGCTTTGGCTTATAGAGACATTCTAAATCTTTTTAGCAAAGCCTCGGGAATGGAGATAAATTTTTCCAAATCCACCATATTCTTCTTCAACACGCATCAGGCTATCCAATCCCATCTATCTAGGCTGCTGGGGTTTAAGATTGGCTCCTTACCTTCAAAATATCTTGGCGCCCCCTAACACTCAAACCGTGGCAAAAAGTTCACTGGGAGAGAGTCCTAGCCAGTATGGAAAGGAAATGCAAACATTGGACTAACAGGGCTCTGAATTTTGCAGGAAGATTAATTCTAACAAAAGCGGTCTTGCAGGCTATCCCTCAGTACATGCTTTCGATTTTTCCTGCTCCGAAAGGAATCCTAGATCAAATGAGAAGCATCCAACGCTCCTTCTTATGGAGTGGAAACAGTGAAAAGAAGAAATGGTCACTGGTTGCCTGGAAGAAACTGTGTAAACCTAAGGACAGGGGAGGTCTGAACTTGGTTGATCCCTCAGCGGTTAACAGAATCTGTGGAGCCAAAATTTGGTGGAAGTGGATCTCGGACACGACCCTACCATGGGTCACTCTGTGGAAGGAAAAATACAGGCCAAACTGCTCCAATCTAGAACTAATAAGAATGCAAGAAACCCCCAACGGTTCACCAATATGGAATCATGCCCAAGCCAATAGGAGTATTGTTTAGGACTATAGATTCTGGGAGATAAGAAATGGAACTCAAGCACTCTTCTGGGAGTATGCCTGGCAGCAATCCCCGAAATTAGATACCCCTCTATTCCAACCATTGAAGCAGCACACTCAAAATGAGGGCAATTTCAAAGTCCACCAATACTGGAACCCAACCAGTGAAGACCCGGAGTGGAGGGAATGGACCATTATCAACCCTACCCACAACGAAGACATACAGGAAACCGTTCAAGTATTAAACCAACAGATCGTCAAGAGAAAAATTCGAATTGCTGCTAAAGATGATAAGCTTAGATGGGGACCGAAAGGCAACGGGGATTTCTCCCTAAAAGAAGCAAGGAGCATCATAGAGAGGGAAGAACAACCTGATGTTATGCCCTGAACCGATAAAGTTTGGGACAGTTTCCAATGGCCGAAAATTAGAACGTTTCTTTGGCTTCTTATGCAGAAGAAAACTCTAACTTGGGAAAAACTTTTGAAAAAAGGGTTCAGGGGACCCTCTAGATGTCCTATGTGCCTGAAGGAGGCAGAAACAATGAATCATCTTTTTAATTCCTGTGATTGGGCCTCCCAGCTTTGGCACTGGATGGAAGAAATGCTGGAAGCTTCTGATCGGAAGAGGGATTCCATTTAGGAAACCATCCTCAACTGGAGGAGAAACTTTTCTAGAATTCGCAGAGTGGATAGTATATGGAAATGCACCCCAGGCTTTATAGCATGGAAAGTATGGAAAGAGAGGAATCGAAGAATTTTCACGGAGGAAGTAAGAAATATAGAATTTGCAAAAGAATCCATAACTATTAACATCAGACAGCTAATACAGGCAAATTGCAAAGTAGATTCGAATGAAAAACCTGTTGACACCTAATCCGAAACGGATGGGTGAACTGGACAGTCATCCAGAAGATGAACTGATCCGTCATATTTATGTATATAAATGTATGTTACCTAATGAATAATATGATCAGTTTTCTCTCGCTCATTCATTCTGGAGTTACCCTGGCCTGACATGGTATCAGAGCACAGGTCCCAAAAATAGTTGTAACTCCTGCTGTCCTGAGAGCTGCTCAGTCCTGAGCACTACTCTGACATCTCTGACGTTGAAGACTGCCGCTGCCTGCCTGAAGACTGCTGCTTCCTGCATTGAAACGCCTGGAATTTCAAATGCATTGAAACGTTTGAATTGGTAACGTATGACTGTTATGAAGAATTTTTTTTTCCGCTGTTGAAACATTTGGTCCGTTGCCTGTTGAGTTTGTCAAGCATCCTATGCCTGGGAACATTGAGCCTCTTTAAATGTTTCTTCAATTCACGCGCCATGATGTCTCTGCTATCCGCTCAGTATGAGATGGAGGAGAAATCCTTGATCCCCGCCAAACGCATTCTGCAAACCTTATAGCACATGTCGTCGGCCTGTTGAGAAGCCTTCATAGTTCCAACGTTTCCTAGGATTGGGAAATACAAAGTGTGTCAAGAAATATGCCTGTGGTATCTGTTGAGAAGCCTCGTTGAGAAGCCTTGCCTTGCAGTTCACCCACGTCGGCCTGTTGAGAAGCCTCGCCTTGCAATTCACCCACGTCGGCCTGTTGGAGACTCAATCTAGAAAGTCTGCCCGTTCCTTTTGCTCAGGCTCGGGAGTTAGAACCCATGCCATATCATGGGATATGCTCCGGAATTCTAACCAAACAGACTGTGCGAGAGGCTCGATTCGTTGCCAGAAGTAGTGCCCCAGCTCAGAGATCAGTTAAAATTTTATGACTTGGATGCGCTTGTGTGTAGACGATAGTTAAAACATTTGCTACTCCCTGTAGCGTTCGGGTGCAATCGGTGAAACAAAATTTCGTCTTCATAGTTGCTGTTGGGGAGGGCAGTAAGGGAGCAATAATACGTTTTGTTTTTAAATCTGGTGTTTTTAAATCTAGTGTTTTTAAATCTGACAAAGATCTCTAATTTGAGCCGAGTGACTGATCGTGTAATACTCATGTATCCAACAACATATTGCTCTACATGAAAGCATATGTCGTTGCCTTGAACGCTCAGTTTTCGATGCTTTTCTGTCCAGGATAGGTTGTCACAGTGTGCGTGCGGATTGAGACTATCTAGCAGAATTATAAGTTGGAGAATTGTAAATGCGATTTCAATTGTTTTGAATTCGCTCTGAGTGCTTTACACCCATCACCAAAATATCGTAATATTTTTGCAGTGATACATGTACCAGAATTGTGAATATGGTGTTATATATGCTGATTTTTTGAGATATATATGTGGTGATATATGTAGCAGAATTTTAATGATTTCTTTCTCCATAGCAAAATCATTTTTT
>APFE030963066.1:0-16459 GCA_000404065.3 Pinus taeda | reverse complement strand
GAAAAGCTTGAAAGATTCAGAACGATGCTTGGACTCACCAACATCCCTTCAGATTAAGGGGGGGAACGTTGACACCTAATCCGAAACGGATGGGTGAACTGGACTGTCATCCAGAAGATGAACTGATCCGTCATATTTATGTATATAAATGTATGTTACCTAATGAATAATATGATCAGTTTTCTCTCGCTCATTCATTCTAGAGTTACCCTGGCCTGACAAAACCCACGGATCAGGACTTACGCATATTAAAGAGATTTCAATTGGAGGCTTCCAGCAATCAACCAACGGGGGGAAACAGAGCACATCCCTCATCGCAACTTCACAGATGGCAACGACCACCAGAGGGCGGCCTAAAATTAAATTCTGACGGAGCTTCGAGGGGCAATCTAGGTATAGCAGGTATCGGAGGCACCATTCGGAATCAAGATGGAGATATAATCCATATCTTTTGCAGGGCGCTAGGAGAATGCACAAACAATGAAGCAGAGTTTGTTGCGCTTGAGCAAGGATTAAATATTCTAAGAACCATCAGACGTGGAAATGTCATTGTGGAGGGGGATTCTTCCTTGGCCATCTCGGCGGCTAAACGCCTTCAAGCAGGATCAAAAACCAGTAAGGTAACCAAACATTGGAGGCTGGCTAAGGCAACTGAGAGTATAACGGAGATGGTAGAAGAAATGAGAGGAATAGTTTTCCAATCAGTAAGAAGAAAGGCGAATGGATTGGCAGACTTCTTGGCAAACCATGGTACTGACAACCCGAACTTAATCACGAACAGCTGTTGGCAGGAGGTAGACTGCCCAATCCTCAAGGTGACATGTGCACAGCTGGCAGAGAAGGATTCAAACCAAGCCGATCCAAACTAGTTGGTGACGGCTTCAGGTTACGGTGCCGGAATTGTGTTGAAACCGGTATCAGCAGTAATCATTACCAAAGAAATGGAATGAAAGGACTTCTCGGGAGGTGGATCTCCTGGCGGCGGCAGGCCAGCCAGACGACCGATCATCACAGATCAAGCTACAAAACTTATAGCATCAACAATATCACAATCAAGACACTTGGGAGGGATCCGTATAGAAAGACATCAGTAACATTTATGCGGATTTCAGAAGAGGCAGGGTGGATCGAGGCACAGCGCATGAGTAACCGATATGCAGGCAAAAAGAGTATGTCCGATACAACCACCAACCATAGCTACCGATCTAACGTACAGGACACTTGGCATAAGGCCGATAGAATTATGAGCAGCCACTTCCATTCTAATTCGACCTGCAACGACCTCACTTATGTAAACCTCAATCATATTTATTGCCACTGTACCCCTACCTGCAACGGGATTAAGACCCAACTCAGGAAGGCTCACAAACGAAAACACTATAAAGCAGGGGGTATCTCCCATGTTTTCTCCACAGCTTCTCATTACAGTGTCGAGCACGTTGCTGTGAAAGGTAATTGCATTAGCTGGGAGGAGCATAGAGAGACAAATATGGACGCGGGGGGTTTCCGTTGTGCTGCTGCTAATCAGGACCTCATTGAGGCGAAGAGAGGCTATGAGACCCGGGCAACAACTAAGAACAAGCGCAAGGTCGCTGATTTGGAGGTGAAGATCAAGCAGGTGGAAGAAGGGCGCACGGAGGAGGAGATTGCAGAGGAGGTGAACTGGTTGAAAGATCCGGGTACCCCCTCGAAAAGGGCTACACAGTTTGTCAGAACAAAGGCAGAGAGTTGGCGTACCAAGATGCTCATTGCCAAAGCTTTGGAATCGGTCGAGAAGGAGAAGCAGCATATCGTGACTGAAGTGAACCTCACGGAGGCTCAAATGGCAAAGGTTATTGACTACAACAACTCGCTGGATGGCCGAATCAACACTCTGCATGAAGCCATTCAAATTATGAACAGGAAGCTCACTCTGCTCATAAGGCTTCTGAGAGACACCATCAACCCGGCTCCTGGCACTCCGCAGCCAGCCACGATCGAGGTGCAGGATAGTGATTCAATGGCAGCTGTGCAAGCTAGGATGGATAGTCACAGGCGGCAGTTGGGGCTGGACACCATCAACCAAATGGGAAAGTTTATCTAGGGTAGTCCCTGTTGTTTTTGTTCTTTTTATTTTCTTCGGCCTTATCTATGTTTCAGCCTAAGTCTGTCTATGTTAATGTAACGACTTGTAAGGTCTCGGCAGTCTCAGTTTATAGTAATAAGCTCAGTTCGAGCCACCCTGCGTGGTGTGCTTCATGCAGTTTTCTATTGCTTATCTCTCTGAGCAGGTGTTTGGTTATGGTTCATTGTTCATCCCTGCTCTCGATCTGCCACGACAGATTTTTTGTACTATATTTTGTTATATAATATAATCTTCTGACTTACACAAAAAAAATATAATGAGCGAGTTTATGGAGTGGGACCAAGGTTAAATGTGGTGTGGTTTTCTTAACCACACCAAGGGTGGTGGGTTAAAAGGGTTTTGTCAGGAAAAATGTGAATTTGGGGGAGTTAATTAAATAATGTGGAGGGGGGAATAAAAAATAGGATAAGGGGCTTTTTATGTAAATTAATAAGGGGGAAGGTGATTTTTTCAATGGGGAGTGGGTTTCACACTAGAGAAAAGGGGTTTTGGGTAGGGGAATGACCTTTGAAGGGTAATTTGCTAGGGAAATGTGTGAAACCAAGGGGTAAGGGTCAAAATGAAGGGAAAAGGGTATATTCATAAGAAATGATGGGATAATGGGGAAATTAGTAAGTGTGTAGTGGTGGGTGAAATGAAATGAGGGGAAGTTAATTAAATTAGCTTGTGAACATCCTTTCACTTTCATAACTTATCCTGCAAACTGAAACATAGGATTACACATGATAAATGTGCTTATGTTTTCACAACCTTGTACTTCTGCAGCCTGTCTTTTACCTACCCTTTACTTACCCTAACATTTTTTCTTCTGGCAGACCCTTTCTTTTCTTTTTCTTTTGTGAAACAAACTATGTAATTCTAAACTTATATCTTCCAATGGCTCAGATTAAGCTATTGAGGACATTTTATTTCTCTACCCAACTATTGATCTGCCAAGATTAAACAATTTGGCTAGATGTTTATTCTATAACTATAGACATGAAATTTTAAGCATGAACTAGTCAAGATTAAACTATTTGACTATCATGGGTTGTGGCATTTATGACAAGCTACACACAACCATTATTTTGCACAGTAAAGTAAAAAGTAGTGGCACTTGGACTTGCACACTTTCATGATCTGTTTTTGTTTGGGGTTCATATTTTTTCACTTTTCTTATTCTTTTTTTCCTTTGATATTTCTTTTAGGACATACCCTCTTTACATTTTTTAATTTTTAATATGGAAAACAATTTGCAGAAAGAAAAAGTATCTACAATATTACAAGACCAACCACATCCAATTCAAAATTATGAATCCTATTATTATAGGACCCTAACAGGCTCCGTTTGGGTAAATTAGTACATCAAGTTCCCAGGGTCGTAACTTTTGCATATGATCTCTATTTGGGTCGTTTATGGTCTCTCCATTTTCCCTAAAAACGTCGTTTCGGGCCTCAAAATGACTCTGGAAGTCCAAGACTCAAAAAAATGCCAAAAATAGTAAATTTTGCTACAATTAAGAAACTGAAAAATTGAAAGGGATAGTGTTGGCGGTCCAAGTGGAATAGGTGGGTGGACACCAATATCCACTTGGACCAGTCCTGCCCCCTTAGGAAGAAATGGTCTCCATTGCATTGAGTGCCTCCATGAGATGGGGAAACTTTAGGTAAACTTGGTCCCTGGCGAGCCACTTGCCTTGGTGCAAGAGTTGGTCATCTTTAACAACCTGATATAGCTGGATCTTCTGCTAGTGAGTGTTCTTGATCTATGTGTCCATGATCTAATCAGTTGTGGCATGTTCCATGCAGTTTGGGTTTAACTCTGTTGGTGTGAGTTGTTATGCAATGTCGGATGTGTCCAACAATGGTGGAAAGTATGGCCGAAGGCAGTCTACATTTAACACTAGGTGCAGACCAAAGAATGGTGGACTGCTAATCTCGAAGGCATTTCCCCTACAACCTTGGTGATGGTGTATGGCCCATATCAGAGCGGGCGAAGCTTGCGATGGGCTCCATCGAGGCGCTCCTTCTGTAAATGTAGCAAAACTTTGTTGCCCACCTAGAACTTGTGTGGCACCCGATGCTGATCATGGAGCTGCTTGTACTTAGCATTGACTCTATCCATTATATCATGGACATGTTGGTATATTTTTAGAATGTGCTCAATGAAGTTGTTAGCCCAGTTGTCTTTGGAATGGACATGAGACGAATCTGCCTGAGTAGCTGCAAATGGTATGGCCACCTCAATGGGACATAATGGTTGAAATCCCATCCTTACCTAAATGGGTTGTGGCCCGTTGAGTTGTGGAGAACTCTGTTGTAGTTGTGCTCGACACGGGGGAGGCTCTCATCCCATGTGTGTGGGTTCTTCAAGTTGTACATGGAAATAATTTGTACGATCATCTTGTTGATAACTTTTTTTTTGGCCATCAGTTTAGGGATGGAAAGTCGTGGACTTAGTGAGTTTGGTATCCAGCATAGACCAGAGACTTGACCAAAATGCACTTACGAATTTTCTATCTTGATCAAAGACAATAGACTGTGGGGTCCCAAAGTGTACCCACACTCACTCAAAGAAGAGCTTATCAGTAGCCTCTGCTATGATACTCTTCTTGCAGGCTGCCATAATGGCCATCTTGGAGAATTTGTCGATGACCATGAAAATGCAGTCATTGTCATGCTTAGTAGAAGGAAGGCCTGGCATGTAATCCGTGGAGATGGATTCCCAAGGTTGACTAGGAGTAGGAAGAGGAGTATATAGGCCTTGATTCTTTATGGTTGGTTTGCAAATGACACAGGTAGTGTAGGATTTAATGTACCTCCCAAAATCTTGACGAAGGTTGGGATAATAAAAATACTTCTGCAGTACTACCACTATTTTATCTACTCTGAAATGTCTAATGAACCAATTGTAGTTTGCCTCCCAAATCATCTTGGCAAGCTCTCTTGAAGGAACACATATGTGTCCCAGGTGGCATAAAAGTGCATCCTCGAGGTAAAAATTTGGAACTTTCTTACCTTCTAGGAGTGTTTGGTATGTTCTGTTGAATTCTGGCTTGCTCTCGTATAGGTGCGGCAACCTCGAAGTATCGTTCCCACATGAGTTGAGCACAATGATCAATGCCATGATTGATGGTCAGCTGAGGTAGTCTGCAACATTATTGGTGCTTCCCTTCTTGTACTTAATGTTCAAATGGAATTGTTGCAGGTATGTGGACCGTTTCTGATGGTGATCGTTCTATAACTTCCCTTGTGTTTGTATGAACTACAGGGGTTGGTGGTCTGTGTGGATGACCGTTTCCTTCCCCAAAATGTAATGCTTCCATTGACGACATGCCTTCATAATGGAATACATTTGTTTTTCACAAGTGGGATACTTTAAGACTGTGTCTGAAAGTGTCTCACTGTGGTAAGCCACTAGATTCCCTTACTGAATAAGAACTACACCAATAGCATAATTTGTCTCAATCTCAAATGGTTGTTACAGTTTGTTAATGTGAACACTGGTGCAAAGCAAAGGCGATGCTTCAACTCAGAAAATTCCATTTTTTGGGTTTTATACCAAAAAACCTTTTCTTTTTCTCCGCCCTTGGTGACTTGACTTAAAGGCCAAGTGATATGAGAGAACCCCAACACGAACCTGTTGTAGAAATTGGTAAGACCAAAAAAGCTACAGAGTTCTGTTAGAGTGGTTGGGTCTGGCTAATCCCGAATGACTTGTATCTTGGTTGTTTCCACATGCGCACCTTGATCATCAATGATATACCCCAGATATTGAACCTGGTTCATGCCAAAAGTGTATTTCTCCAAATTGGCACACAACTTGTGTTGTCATAGGGTTTGAAGGACATGTCAAATATGGTGGAGGTTCCCTTCCCAACTCTTCATGAAGATAAAGATGTCATCTAAATACACCATCAAAAATGCATTGGTGAAGGGCCACAATATGTTGTCCATCAATCTCGTGAAGGTTGCACGAGCATTTGTTAAGCCGAAAGGCATGACCAACCATTTGAAAAGGACCTCCTTGGATTTGAAGATAGTTTTCCACACATCAGAGGGTTCGATAGGCACCCGGTGATAACCAGACTTCAAGTCAATCTTGATGAAATATTTGGCCCCCTTTAGCTGGTCCAAAAGGTCAAGAATCCATGGGATTGGGTACCTATTCCGAAAAGTGATATTTTTCATCGCCCAATAATCAATACAGAGTCTCCAAGTCCCATCTAATACAATCAGGATCCCACAGGGTGATGAGCTTGGCCTGATGTGCCCTTTCTGCAACAACTCTTGAATCTTCCTCTTGATCTCATCGTTCTACAGAACATATCATTGATAGATCGGTCCATTGGGTAGTGGTGTGCCTGTTGTTAGATCGATGGAGTGCTTAAATTGACAATGAAGAGGTACCCCTGTAGGTGAGGCGAAAATGTCCTTGTACTCCTCCATGACCTTGTCCATCTGCTACTACTGTGCAGAGGAGACCTGTTTAGAAGCTATGGCCACAACCTTCTTCTTTCCCTGAGGGAAAATCATAGGATAAACAAATTTCTTGGTCTAGGAAATGATCTTACTTCATTACTTTGCAGTGATCAAAGAGATGACAGTAAGCAAGGCTACCTCCAGTATCTTGTACAACTTATTTTCCAAAGTAATAATCACAAAGCAAGGTCCAGACTCATATACAACATGTCGCTTCCACAAGTATGTTTGTCCTAATAATACATCACAAACTTCAAGAGGAGAAACATCACATAGTACCTCATCCATGAAGGGCTTGATGCTATAGGGAAGGTGACACTGTTGGTTGACGCAGTTATCTCGTCCTTGGTGAAGCCACTTGATGGTGTAGGGTTGCAGATGTGCTATCATTGGTAGGACCAACTGCTTCATGACCGTTATTGAAATGAGATTCTTTTGTCTCCTGCAGTCGACAATGAATTACAACGGAGAACCTTTCACCCAAATCTGTGTGTGGAAGAGGCGTTCCACCTACTATGGATCTTCAGGCTCATTCTTTTAGATCTTGGTGGTGGCCATGATGACACTGGGCTCTGCGTCAATGATCTACTTCCATTTGTCATTAATTTATTTGTTGGGTTCTGACTCAAATATGGAAGCTGTGTCTGATTCGAAAGCCTTCATCTCGACCACTGGTGACTACCTGGCCCGACACTCACTTGTGTTGTGAGTAGAGCTCTTATGGAACTCACACCATTTTCCCGTGTCCTTCTTTGTCTTCGTGGTGTTGTTCTTTTCTTACAGATTCATTAGATTATCCTAGGTTACCCCACCTTGGCTTTGGCCTTTACTCTGTGGTTTGGGGGCACCTTTTCCTTTCTTTGGATTCGCAGATCCAAAGTCTTGCTTCTTTTGTTTAAAATTTTGTTCAATCTTGACAGCATATCGGTATGTCGTGTGGAGTGAGGAGATGTACATAAACTCCATCTCATCCTGGATGTACTTGTGTATATATCTACAGTACTTGAGTACCAAATTTCGCTCAGAATCCTTGATACCCAACTTAGTGTGGAGGGTATCAAAAAAATTTGTGAAGTTCGACACATCTTGGTCCCTTCCCTCCCGTAGTGTGGTCCAATTTATGTATTTATCTTCATATCTCCCGACTGGGTAATATTGTTCCTTGATGGCATCTCAGAAAAAATATTAAGCGGGTGCAGATGAAAGTAGTGAGGATTCCCTCTCGTCATTTTGTTCATAGTAGGTTTCCCACTGGTCCTTGATGTGTGGGGAAGCTCTGAGAAGTGAAAAAGTAATATTTTCTCGATTGGAAAAGTCATGAGCTGAAAAATATCCTTCCAACAAATTCAACCATTTATCTATGACATCTACCTCTATCTGGCCCTCAAATATGGGAATATTGAAGTTAACTTGTACCTTGAAAAGAGTGGCACCTCCAGAGTGGCTGCTTGATGAATATGTGTTGCCTGTGGGTAGCCGTCGAAGGATCTGGGAAAATTTATCCATCATTGCGTTCCTCTGTTGCTCGAGGGATTCCTCGAGCAATATTTTCAAAGGATCTCCCGCCCCCTCATCTTTCTTTTCTTCCTCCATGGGAGGTTGTTGTGCATTTCAAGGCTGGCCTTGTAGAGGTTCAACCAGATCGAGCCCTAACTCCTTATACCTTGACCTCGTTGGGGACATGCAAAGAAAAACAGAGAAAGAATAGATCACTCTAATACCACTGATTTGAACTTAAACATGAATACAACAAATTACAGATATAACCATAAATACAGAAATGCAACAAATTATAGATATAACCATAAATATAGAAATGCAGCAGAAATAACACTATTTCATTAATATTAGAATATTGAAATATGCTTACCAACAAAATGGAAATAAACTAGCTCAGGCGATGGTAGCTTATCTTTGAGAAGAGATGTGGTGGCTACATGCCTCTGAACTATGTTCCAATGAGGCTCAAAGGCCCATTTATTATTGAGAAATAATGGAAAACCCTAAACATCCAAAAACCTAATCCTAGGAGATGAAGCACCAAAACTGTGGGCCTCGTTTGGATAAACTGGTACATCAACTTCTCGAGGTCGTAACTTTGGCATGTGATCTCTATTTGGGTATCATAATACCTCATTTCGACAATCTCAAAGAGGAGGCCAAACAATAATTGAAGAATTGGTTTGGGACTTTTTTGGTCTCTCTATTTTCCCTAAAAAGGTTGTTCAAGGCCTCAAAATGACTTCAAAAGTCTAGGACCCGAAAAAATGCCAAAAATAGTAAACTATGCTGCAATTAAGAAAACTGAAAAACTGAAAGAGATAGTGTTGGGGGTCTAAGTGGAATAGGTGGATGGCCGCTAATATCCACCTAGATCATGGTTTTTACATTCTCTTTCATGCAATTCTTCTAACTTCAACTAAAGAAAAGATCTTGCATAATGTCCGTAAATGAGAGAATCTGAATCATAAATAGTTGTATTCAGACATGGTGGGAGGAAAAGTGTGACACTTTTGTTCAACAACATGTAGAGTTATGACAAAGGAATCCTACTTGGATTTGTGAAGAGATATATTTCTTCAAGCATGCTATTGATCAATATGAAATATTTTGGGTTGAATTCCCCAAAAATCTAGATCAGTGGTTGTGACATTGTCGAATTCTTTAAGAGATTGAAGTTATAGTCAGAACTATCAAATTTGGACTTCATTAGATATAGTTGCATCACATCACCCAGATCACAAACTTATGAGGGTTGTTTATTTTCAGGTGAAAACTACATTGTAAGGGTATATTATTGATTCTTTTGTAGAACCCGTTAGTATTTCTTAAAAGGAGAAGTGGTTTTCAAGTTTGGGTTGAGAGGAAGGCTATTGAAGGAAATCCCTTTGTGGATCAAGATCCTGTTGGTGGACGAAAGGCTGCTACCCTTCCCTTTCAGTAACATGGTAGCTTAAAACCCTTGTGCTAAGGGGAGGATCTTTGGGGAGAAGATGACCAATTACGAAAGATAGGAAAGAGTTGTGGTGGAAGGGGAAGAAAGATGGAGTGATAAATATTTTAGGGAAGTAATAAGGGCCAATATATCTGAGGAATGGAGGGAGAGAAAGATGGTGGATATTCAATGGAAATTAGAAGAGTTGAAGTGAATAGAGGAAGTGTTGGCCAACCTGAAGTTACAAAATAAAGGGTTGAGAGGACATGAGAGTTATAGTAGAGGAAAGGAAGCTAGAGAAAGTGAGTTAGGAGAAAAAAGTTTTGGTAATGATGTCCACCAAGAATTAGGTGAAACCCAAACACCATACCAGAAGATTGTGGTGATGGACCCAAAATTATAGATGAAGATATACATTTTTGTGATGTGTACGTGATTTCAAGAAGATATTCCTTCCCTTGAAGTCAACTTTTTCCAAGATAGAAGCACAATCAATTCTCTTCCTTCCCTCCCACTTGTGCTTTATCAAAAACTATTAATTTTATTTTTTAAGCTTTCTAAGACTTTGAAGTTTCATAATATTCATAAAGTAGATATAGTTGATAGCTCTTCTATTCGTAGTTAGTAGAATTTGGTGAACATTTCGCAACCTGGTCAAAAGGAGTTTGTTTTAGTTTTACCTAGTCCTACTCCAATGGTTGGTAATTTAGCGAGATCTTTAACTCAGTACCCTGTTATAGCTAAAAAAATACACCCCCTAGGGTAAATAAAAAAATGCCATCCTTTTCCAATCCAAAGGATCAATTTGTGATTGGTAAAACATAAAAAAGTAAGTGTTTTGAGGGATAAATGCTCCTTCCAAGTGGTAGGGACTGAACTAGAATTCCTAGCAACACTCCTTCCTAGTGGTGGGAATCAAAACAGAAGGATATCAATGCCCTCTTCACTAGATCTCTGAAATAGTGTGTGGGAATTCGATTAGATAAGCTTATATTCAGTCCAAACTAACAAGTTTGGTTAAAATAATATGTTGGGGCCCCAAAGTCACACTATATCGTGCTATAGTGCAAATCCTGGGAACATCTAGATCCAATTTTAATTCGATATTTTTGTTTTATTTTATTTTGAAAAATATGTATGTAGATCACTTAGGCTTGACTAAAGTGTATTTCTGTGTTTTTAGGTTTTGTTGGAGGCTAAATTTTATTTATTTTTTATTTTTATTTTTATTTATTTTTATTTTTTTGTACTGATAGTGCATGATACCACGTATAATATTTAGTGGCATGGGACAAAAATATTCAACATGCAGTAGTAAGGATTGGCGCAGAAGGGAGAAAAACGACATAGGCATGTACCACATATTGGAGGCAACAACATCCATCATGTAGGAAATGTCCAAATGATGAAAAAAGGAGAGGAAGGAAATCATGACAAAAGAATCTAGAGATATTTATAGAGGGGAGGAAGTTGGTGGAGTGGTGATGAGTAGGTGGTAGATATTTTTAGTAGGCGTGATAAAATGGTTATATGGTGTGGGACATTTGGAGAGAAGATGTCAAAAAATATCTGAGATGGTTAGACAAAGTGAAAGACAACTAGAAGAGAGGCATAACAGGTCAAAAAATGTTGACATGCTAGGAAAAATCAATAAGATGACTCATCTAAGATATTTTGAGGGTTGGGATGAAAGAGGAGGAACAGATTTCCAAGACCATGTATTTTGCTTCAATAGTTATAAATGTTAACTAAAAGTTTCTGTAGTCGTTGTGCAACAAAGGTGTAAAGGAAGCAGTCTGTAATGAACTTTATTTTGTTTTTGTCTTGTAATGCTTATTGTATTGTGCCCTAAGTAATATAGAAGGTTGGTTAGATGAGTTCTAAATGACTTCCCTTGTACCACATTGTCCCTTTTCGTTTGTTATGAGTTAATGAAATGAATTGTGGATTATATCTTCTATATTGGTGCACAAATGTATAATGTTATTTTTGTTAGTGTCTATTGGCTCATTATTTGTTTAATGATAACATATTGAACCAGTTTCTGTTAAAGTCTTGAATGGATGAGAGGATCCATAGTCTTATGGTAGTTTTATTAAGTAAAAGCATATTTGTGATGAATGGTAAGTCACTTTATTGATGTCAAAAAGGTTGATGAGAAGGATGATATATTTCTTCTATAGTACTATTGTAGATAATGGCTTGTGCACTAACTAACAAGTGTAAGAACCTGTGAAGTCACGCGTAATGTGGAGTCCCATAATGACTACCATGAGTTTAGCTAATAGGTGTTTGAAGTCTCATGTTGTAAGACAAAGTCCTAGTGTCATAGAATTCGATTAATCCCATCTAACTGTGAAAAAGTGGTTCCAAAAGTCCTCCATAGCATATCGAGTGAGGCTTCATCCACTTTGTGGGTGATTTCGAAAGGACAAATGTTGAGAAGGTTTGTTGGAAAATTGCATAGAAAATCCTAGGTCTGTTAGAATACTACGTGACAACAAATGGTTTCATTGTCGGGACAAGGATCATTGTATGTTGGGATTATTTTGTGATAGAGATGTGGGAACCATGGAATACCACCAACGAAGATATTTATCTGTGGTTTAAGAATAAGGAGCATGAGTTTGTAGCAAAATAAATCGGTCATAAAGGATTGAGAACTAATAAATGGTTGCATAAGTACATGTTTACTGAAATCCATGAAGTTTTCTTTGGATAATTCCCAAATATCTTGACTAGGTGGGTTCAACGGTTGAAGGATAATAATATGACCTATTGACATGATGGAATAAGACAATGGACACCACATGAGGTACACCAATTGCAAGCGGTAAGTAATAAAATTTCACGTGTTGTAGATTTATAGTTTAAGAGAATTTTGGAAGGTTATATTATTGAATTTTCAACAAAAGCGAAAATAGCCTAAGGAGCAGCACAAAGGAAATTCCTGAAAGGACCATGAGGCATATTCATATGATCATTATAATTATCCATTAATATTCTACTGTGTTACCACATAGTTCTTCCATTGCAACCAGGCAACATGATTGGATAAACCACCTATGCATTAGGGGAAAGTGGGGAAGAACTCGGAGGTAGTATGAAAGAACTAGAAGGAGAAAGGGTGGGAAAACTATGGTAGAGGTTGATAATAATTAATGGAATATGTAGGTGAGAAAGAGGATATAGTATGGAGATAAAGAGTTTTGAGAGTGTCATCTTGAGGAGTGGATGAAGGTTCTGATAGAGTGACATAGGAGGAGGTCGATCAACATTGTTGTTTATCGTAAGGAGAATCCCAGAGAGAGGGGAAAGGAAAGGGCATTAGAGGACAAGGATTAGTGTGAGTGACAAGAGTTACGAGGGAATGTAATTTGATACCTTGTGCATTGAAGCGAAAGAAGAAAATTATCTCAATCCACACAGCACAGAGTCCCTAGACCATAGACGATAGAGTTAGGCCACTAGCGTCAGACCCATGACCCTACACACTTCTACAAATATAGAAGTAAGTGCTCACACACTGTAACGAATAGTGTAGAAGGTAATTATAGTCAAGCATGAGGAGGTGATAAGAGGAGTGTATTCATTCAAGTAGTAGGTGGAACATCATAAGGTTCCCAAGTTCAATTTGGTGCATAGAGAAGTGCACAGTTTTATAGTAATACAATAGGTGCAATTGGGAGTACTTCATCAAGAAGTATTGCACATAGTGCAATGAAAAGTGTAGAGATAAGGATGCCTATGTTCCATGGTGTTGGGAATGAGGACATAGATAAACTATTTTTTTTGTGAGGATGTATGGATAGACAAGCAGGTCCATGATGAGGCAACAAAGATTGCACAATTGGAAGCTACTTTTAGAGATCGCGCATTGAAATGGTACATGAAATTTAAGAGCGCAACCCAAGCTAGAAAGAATAGGATGCTAAAAGAGACTAAGAAAGCTTTGATAAAGGAGTTTTTTGAAGAAAAAAATTGAATCTCTATATATTACTGAGCTAAAGGAGATCAAGAAAGGTTCAAGTGAGTTTTTGTGGGATTTTGACTAGGAATTTAAGGTTTTGACGAATAGGCTAATGTTTGAGATTACGAATGTGCAACACAAGTAGTGGTTCATTGCTAGACTACTACCACATATTAGGATATTGTTGATGTAGTAGTGAATTGGCTCGAAATTAGAGGTATTGGAGCTTGTGCTGAAGCTATAAGCTTTGCTAGTTAGGAATGGAGAGAATAATGGGATGGAACAAGTATATTCACAATTGGTTGCACTAACTCTTTAGATAAAATATCCTACCAAAGGAAAAGAGAATAAATAAGAAGTTTGGGGTACCATTTGTCATATATAAGGTCACCACTCAAATGAATGCAATTTAATGACAAAATATATGGTGATGGCTACAATAAATATGCTTGTGTAGGGTAGAGGGTTATGGTGTTAAGCTTGCCAAATATGGGGCCACACCCCAAAAAACTATTTGATGATGTAGAAGTATGAAGTGGCTTCCCTCACTCCGTTTTGTGAATTTTGTAAATTGGTGGGGAATGATATTCATAATTTCCATGAATTAGAATTGATGTGTGAACATAAATTTGATTCATTCTGAGTACAAGGACCCAAAAGAACTGAAGTTGTGATGACAAGCTTCAACCAACCAAGATATAATCAGACCAGACAATTCAGGACAAGGAATGGTAGTCATAGGTTTAAGAGGACTAACCCGAGGAGGAGGAGGATTTGGAAGAGGTCGGGGAATGATTGTTTTCTACAATTGTGGTCAATAGGGACACCTTGTAGGGGATTTCCATAATCCTTATTTTACGTGAAAAAATATTGTAGGGCATTGGAACATGCGACTAAGAATTTACCACAATTGATTTCTAAATGGTAAGAGAAGAATGGGCCAAACATAGAAATGATAGCTTTCAAGCCCCATAGATCCCAACAAATGGGTTGGTTAAATAAATCGAGGAGGTGTTATAATGAGAGAAGATGTTGGAAAGCCTATGATTTTGTATCCACAATGGGTGAGAAGGGCACCTGAGCCTCCTCTAAACTTTGATTCGATCAG
Organism: Pinus taeda; assembly: GCA_000404065.3. Taxonomy (NCBI): domain Eukaryota; kingdom Viridiplantae; phylum Streptophyta; class Pinopsida; order Pinales; family Pinaceae; genus Pinus; species Pinus taeda. Next base: position 1,860 of record APFE030963066.1, on the reverse strand, counting down.
AGAGATATAAATACAAAGAATCTCAAAAGCAGGTGATTTCTATAGAATGGGATAGATCAGACATAGCATGAGAGGAAACAATATTGGATATCTATGAAAAAAATTCCCATAAGGAGCCTATGACATAAGTAGATCCAGTCTTGAACCTACTCTAAAGATATCTTGAGCTGGTGAAGAATGAACGAGCATTGGAGAAATTTAGGAAAATGGTAGAATAGTTCCAAGGAAATTGAAGTAGCTACTGCATGAGCATAATTGTGCATAGTAAATTAGGAAGTACGCATAAATAAAATGAGTAAGGAATTCAAATTTGGTGAAAATAACATGGGAAATGATGGGAAAACCAAATCTTACCTAGTCCTCCATTCAATTAAGATTAACCAATCAAAATTATATATTCCCCATTGGTAGATTGATGGGTATACAAGTAGATATTGATAGACTTATGAATACTACTAATTTCGAAGTTATATAGATCATTGATGACACCAATATCTACCCTACTCTGTTGGGATAGATTGGGATTTTGATAATAAAGTGATTATCAACTTGAAGAAGAGGCAAATGATCTTTGAAGCAAGGGATATTCCATTTACAACACCTTTGGATCCATGGGAAGGTTACTAGTATATTAAACCAGTTAAAGGTGAGTTGAGTAGGGAAGAATTAGATAATATTTACAAAGTGACAACTCATCGGGAGGATTATGTGAACTCTACCACTAATGGAGTGCTAAACTAGCATAGTGTTGGATCATGTACTTCTTATTTAGAAGAGGTGTTGGAAAATTTGTAGATATGATTCCATGAGGTAAACACTCGAAGGTGCACACATATCACCAGGGTAGTGTGTTGGATAAGAATAGAGGCACATAATCTACACTGCTTTCATGGATTATTTGAGTTGATGATTTTTGTACAATAATTTGAGGATCGGGTACTTGAATAGGTAAGGATTCTCGTGTTGGATGTTGTGTTGCATGTAACCCTAGATATATGGTGGACTGCACATAGGGACTAAGTTATGGGACGGTAGAAATGTAGATTATAGTTTATGTGCATCAAGTTTGGGACCAATTTTGGGGTTCTTGGGGAGAAGTATTTGGGCATGGAGTGCCCAAGAACACACTTAAAGTAATGTGTCATGGCATGGACTCGAGAATGTGTGTGACTGCAGGAGTGGGTACACAGCTTTGTATATACTTTGGACACTATTTCCATGACCTGGTATATTGAGTTGGAGGTGTGTAGAGAAACGAAGGATTGGAATCAAATGGCATAGATCTTTAAAGCCACATTTTGTTTTGCGGTGCATAGCACTTGGTGAGGCTTTGAAGGTAATGCAATAGAAAATTATTACCAATGGAGACCTAACAGTGCTGAAAGATATACCGTTTTTTCTCACACACAAGAATTCACTGTAGATATGAGATATCATGAGGTGTTATAACATAGCAAAACTGAGAGAGGATGACAACGATCCTGGAAACATACAGATCCTAGGAATCCAATGGGAGTGTCTAATAATTGAAATGGAGTTGCAATTGGCTAAGTATGCACAACCTATTAAAAATAAGAAAGTAAACATTGGGATAAAGGAATGTCCCAAGATGGTGATTACAGGATATTATTAGGATGATGAAAAGGTAGATAAGGTTGCATATCTATTGCATGAATACTAGGATTTGTTCCCTAACACCTTTGAAGAAATGAAGGGAATTGTAGGAGAATTAGGAAAGATGACAATTCCATTGAAACCTGGAGAAACGACCCTATCAATTGAATCTGATCTACAAGGACATGGTCAAGCAAGAGTTGGATAAAATTAGAAAGGAAAGAACCATTAAACCTATGGAGGAGT
>APFE030963060.1:49701-97427 GCA_000404065.3 Pinus taeda | reverse complement strand
TAGAAAGTTTCATCTCTGGGCATGGGATTTATCGCTTTTCATGCGAAGGGAATTTTTGGTTTTCTTCGAGGGCCAATATTTGTGAAAAAGAGTTGTATCATCATATAGACATGTTTTGCACTCATTCCCAAAGTTTCATGCATTATCACACAAGTGTCATCATTATCCTCACAAATTGTATTGTCGGAGCCGCACTTGTCGTAAGCTGCCACAAAGTTTGTTGCATTGAGCGAAGCATGTTTTCACATGTTCTTGATGATATATGTTATGTCACTACCTTTCCAAGTGTGTGGTCTCAATCAAGTTCTATCACCATTCACACTAGTTCCATTGATCCCACACTTAGCCAAATTCCAGAAGATTCCTAGCAACCTAGCCTCATCCAACCTTCCTAAATTGTGCACTTCACAACTGCAACCCTTAGGCTTTTTCCTAGCTTGTTGGAACTACCCAATGCACGTAAAGCCCAACATCCCTTGGCATACAAATTGTGTAGAGGCTACCTCAAGTGACCTTCCCTTAGTTGGAGCTCACTGCCTTCAAGAACTGCGTATATTTTTCACCCAAGTCTCTCTGCTGCTGAGTCCCCCTTGCCTCTGAAAAATGCATAAATTTTTCTTCCAAAGCCTCATCCTGTAGCAGCCATTGCTTACTTGAACTATGCAATTTTTTCCCTCAGTGGGCACTATGCGGTCTTATCCCTAAGTCTAGCCTAGTCACTGAGCCTTCTCCCCCCCAAACTTATACCATTTCTAGCTTAGTCAGTGGATTATCATGTAAAATATTAGACTAGGATTTTATGAAACTGATGTCATCTTGTAATGAGTGGATTACATATACATGAATTCTACTGGGCTATGGAAATATGATTAAGAAGGAGATCAAGAAGGAGGAAAATCTAGATTGTAGTTAAGGAGCTGAGGAGAAAAGATAATTACCAGATAAGAAGACCAAGGAACCCAGGGTATAATAGAAGATCAGGACCTCATAAATACTCCATCTGATTCACAACCCTTTGGAGGTTAGGTATGAAAACCAAGGCACATCTTTCATGAAGTTTAAATACACCTCTTAGTGTAGGGTGAATGAAAACTTATCATTATCATATAATTATGTCTTCAATGACATGTATGGTTGTGTTGGCTTGAGGGGGCTTGGACCCAAGTTCGGAGTTAGCTGTGCTAACCAACAAAACTCTTTGCTACTGGACCGTTTGGAAACAACCTTCTTAGTGCAAGTTGCAGTCTCATCCGAGGTAGTATTAGGGGATGCTAGAACCAAGTTTTTGCATCCAAAATGCTATGTGATGTGAAAGTAGGACGTTTCTTCAGTTTCAGGCCTAATCTGACCTTCGTGAACCCTTATCCTTGAAATCCCCCAACTTAAAGCTGTTTTTAGTTAAATAGAGGTACGAATTTTGCCTAAGCATCTATTCATGCATAAAATAACATATAAAAATAGATCTAGATCTTCGCGGAGCAATTAAGACAATAATACAGATAAATGGCATTCAACTGAGCATAAATACAAAAAACGCACAAGTATACAGTTCAGACACAGATTTGATTCAAATACTCTTTATTATTTCAGATCTTCAATACATATATGCTTCAAACCCTGCGCACATAGCTGCAGTGGTCCGTGAACTCAGTTGCGGACTTACTAAGGTCTTCGCACACACAGCAGTAGAAGCCTTCCCCTTTGCCCAAATACAGAAAAATCTTATGCTTACATACTCAAAACATATCAAATCTGATCAAATGTGACTCCCTTAGACTTGCTAAGACATCCCTTTATAATTGTTTTCCTATTACAATACCATGGTCTGCAAACCATGGGCGAAGCTCAAAACAATACAAAAACTAAGGGGCATTGACCTTCCTAAAACCCCTTGACTCCTAGTGACCTTCACTACTCGCACTCCACTCCTCAAAATATGGAGACTTATATTATCAAAATTGGACTCAGGGGACCCCGCCCCAACAGGCCCCCAACACAAAGATGTGACTCGACCCCGAATCACTTTGCTGGTATATCCTCAATGTGTGCTTTGAGGCCGCTGAATTGGGACTTCAATTCTTGAAGTTCTGTTGTACTCTGAGTTGCAGCCTAACGAACCTCTTCAACCAAATTCTCTATAGTTGGCTCTGCGGCTGCTAATATGATCATCCTTTACGTATGCTAAAGGGATTTCAATTTTCTTTGGATATTCTGCGACAATTGGCTTGCCTCATCAACCAATGGTTGCGTAATTTTTGAAATGATAGAGGCCTTTTGACACAACTCATCAATTTGAGTTTGTATGAATTTTCCTTCTTGGAGTCTGTTGAACCTCTGCACAGGTGCTAAGGTTAGCATTGTCACCCTGATCTCATCAAATTGCAGTTTCTTTTCACAGATTTCATCTTCAAGTTTCTGCAAACGTGGGTCCTCTTGCAGTGAGGTCCAAATTTCCATCGTACTCTCAAAAAATTGGTTGCATTCATTAACTGCAGTGGCAAGAACTTCCATATCAGCTTTGATAGCAACCTCACATTACTCTCGAACTTTTGGAGGGGTGGTATGTTGTAGCTTTATCTGAAGCTCTAATATCTATAGCTGCAACTCAAACTGCACCTGTCCCATCTTAGCCTTGGATTATTTCATTGTGGCTGCCAATTTCTGTAATTTCTTAGCCAAAGCTTGCTCTGTTTTAATTTGGAGCTATGGAAGCTCACTACAGACCTACACTATTGTTGTTTATTGTGCATAATGACTTCTTCTTGGTATTTTAGTGCCTATGCCTTTTCCTTGTATTTGGGATTCAACCGATATGGGTGATGCTTAACCAACTTCACATCTGGTTTTAGATTGATCTTCATCATACCTAGATCTCCTACTATCCCCTTCAAGTCATAGAACTTAGTTGGAAATAAATCTTGGTATTCATGTAATAATTCAGCGACCTTGTGTCTTCATCCCAATAGTCGCTAATGTTCGTGAATTTTGTTGCTGCTTCTGAGCCAATAATTACTTGTTTTGTGCACATCGGTTGTGAGATATCACGGATCTCTACCTCAAGTCCAACAACTTCATGTTATCCCTTTAACTCAGGGATATTAATATTCTATGGATCCTCATCACTTTCTTCTGTAGTAACATTGTAAAATTCCAAAGCATGTTGTAGCTGCGTACTCTAGTCAAGATGCATCCAAGTGATAGGTTCTATGGGTGTTCGGAAGATGATTTCTTTAATCTCCTGAAGCGCTTCATCAATGCATTCGAACACATGCTTGAAGTTTAATGTCAGTAAGAAACTCTCCTTCATTTCATCCCAATCAGTAGTCTTGTGTTAAAGCTTCATCTCTAAATGCGAGTTCTTTGGGATAACATCCAAGGTATGAATAAAGATATGCACCCACTCTAGTTGAGGTACCTCACCCCATGTCTTAGTCCATTAAGCCAGATGTTTGCATGGATCATCCCTTCCTTTGTACTTTTCAGTGAGTCGAGTGTTTTCATAGCCAAATCTTAATCGCATCATTCTACAATATTCCTTCCAGTCAAAAAAATTATCCTTGTGCGTACCCCACCATCTTGCAGGCATAGCTCTCAATGCTAGATCTAAGGTCTAGAATAGATGCTCCTCTGGTACGTCCCTTACAAAATGGTCAAGAAACATATTTACATCATCCAAACCATCATAATAAGGCAATGTACATTCCTAAGTAGATATACATTGTAGCGATTTTGTAAGTCAATTACATCGCAATGCAGAGACCTCATGCAACCGATTCTACTAGTTTTCTAACTCTTCATCTGAATCTGATTATCAGGAACTGGCCTTCTCCCAACTGATCCTTCCATTCGCATTGGGATTGATCCAATCTTCATTTCTCTTGGTTAGCTTATATATGTGCTCCATGTCTTCGTCTTCATAATAATCATGGTTTTTTTTTGTGTATCATGCACCTTCTGTTGGATGCAACGGAACAATCACTCAAAGATAATTCTTTTCAAATAACATAATTCACTTCTTTAAATTAATTATTGCATTCATGTCAAAAGACCAATCAATCCTGAGCAACGCTGAGTATGGATTATTGTCATCGACTATCTCAATAACTTCAAAATCTGCCACTGCTCTTGCGCCTTCAATATCTACAGTTACCTCATGCAGGCAACCCATTGGAATTATATTTTGTTGATTTTTCATGCGCGGCTGAATTGGAAACCACTATAACTTAGGCTTCCCCATTTGTTCCCAAGTTTTGTTTATCAATACATTAGCATCATAGCCCAAGTCTAGGATTACCTAGTCCATTTTGAAATGACCAATCTGCGTTGTCATCCACATCTCCCTATCGGTTCTCTTCTTACTTCGATTCACATTATTGACTACATGTTGTTTTGATAATATCTTATCCTTGTTGGCGTAGTTATCTATCAGTTCTTGCAGTCCCTCCATTGCCTTTTGATCCCGTAAAAACTTCATGCAGGTCTGCAAAAATGATTTTAACACCGTGGGATCTGAATCCTACATCGCAATAACTTTTTCAGGTTTCTCCTTTTGTGGGAATAGAGGTATATGATTCTTAGATGTAGGAGTGCCTGGATCCATAAAAAAAACTTTCCTCCATGAACATCTCCCTTCTCTATGTAAATCAAATCCAACATTCTTCTCACTGTCTTTTTGAAACCACAGATCCGATACTGTTTGATGACCTTCCTGATCTACTAGGGCCCTAGTACATTATGAATATATGCTCTAGTTACAACTTCAACATCTCCATCACTACGAAGGATGCATTCAATTTTTTCTACAGTTGAAAACTCATGGGATGTTCTTCCCTCTTCCTAAGAGGTACCTTCATTTGTTATCACTACAAGTGTAGGGCTTTCTTCACTACTGCAAGATGCATATCTATCTTTTTCTTCAATAATTTCGTAAGAACATCTAGAAGGTAAATGGCCTATTCTTCTACATTTACAACAAAACAATAGCTTAATTGTATATTGTGTATCCTTTTCATCTTCTTCTTCATGTTTGGTGCGATGATCAACAATTTTCACTTTAGAGGGATGATCGTAAATCTTCTCAATATCCTTCCTTTCATATGCTTTCTTCTTGTTCTTCCTTATTTTCTTCTCTTTATCTCTAGTAGCAATATTTGTGAAAAGAGGATCTTCTTTGAGATCTATTTTAGTATAATAGAAATAGAGATATTCTATCTTCTTTGGTGCCTCTTGAATTTCTCTTCCATACACACATTGCATCTTCTCCATCATTTCCTTTGGCGATTCACAATGTATCGCCTTATCTCAATCTGTCTTTAATGGCCCTTTTAGGATAATTTTCTTGGCTTCTATGTTATTTTCATCAATTTTTTCACCCACTCCCTATTTGTTTTTTTGGAAACAACCAATAGGAAGCACCAACTCCCTTATGTGTTTTGTTAGAACCCACTCCCTCTTTGGTAGACATCTAATCAGGTTACAAAAAGCACCAACTCCTTGATTGTGTAAGCACCCACTTCCAAGAGGCATGAACCCCAAAATAATTATTTAGACACCCACTTAGATGGAAGCATCGACTTCCTAATGTGAAGGCACCAACCTGCTAAAATTGTAGACGACTATTTCATAGTATTTTCATATTGTATCCACAAGTGTCTTGTTCACATGTGTTTCTCTCAACTATGGCTCTCACTTAGCCTGATACACAACCTTATTCATCTCAACACCCTACAATCTCTTACCAACATTGAAAACTCTTCCAACAACTTAATGTCTACATGGGAACCAATTTTCCTCTTACACAGCTTCCACCATACTCAACCCAATCAGTCAAATAGCTTTCACTACTCTCATACCTCACTTCTTATGTAGGCACACAAATCCTGACTTAACATCCTCCTCTCATGCACTTGTGTTACTCATATATCCTATGTTACAACAACTCTCACCCTTATTTTCTCCATAGGCACACTCTCTCTCACACTTCTACATTCCTCACATCATTTTTCTCAGTTGAGAAAAATTTTCTTCGGTTGCGCTTCACACATGGCCCAAGGTGATTTCAATACTCTTTTCATGGATAGAGGTGGAAGACCTTCATTTAATTACATATGGATCTAGGAGGGTCTTTATTAATTATCCCATCGATTGATAAGACACTCTAGCATGACTCGTTGTCTCGTCCTCCAATGTTCAACCAATATTATTTCAAATTGTTACATTTTCTCAACCAACTTGCTATTCTCTCTCAACCTCTATTTTTCAATGAGATAGCCTTAACTCATTAAAGTGATCACCACCCATTTCCATTTCTTTTCTTTCCTTTCATAGTCTCTATAACTGACTTACTCTTCCATGACAAGAGGATGGGCTTCATTTACTATGTTGGATTTACCGACCCCAATCTTACCATTGATTTCTCAGAGCTTCTGATCGTTAATGGGAAAACCATTTTATTTTCATCAACCACATTATAATTATATATTTGTTGCACACAAAGTGCCATAGAAAATCAAGCTGTAGCATCTCCTCTTGGTAAATATTTCCTTTAACCACATCCACAGATTCAGTCATAGCAACAACCATTAGTAATTTCTTCACCTTATCATTTAGCTATATTTTGGCACTCAAACACCAAATTATTTCATATACTGTGTTGCTTAAGCTCTAGCACCTTAACACATGAAACCAAAATCTAGAGTCGTGCACTCAGTGGGAGGTGCTTAACTCCACTAGAGATCTAAAGCCCCACACCCTTATCTCTAAGTACCTAGGAATCATATGCTTGGGGGCCAAGACCATGGCATTATTGAGTCAATATTCCATCATGCCATCGTGCGCAATATCATAGCTTGATCACACCAAAATGGCCCAAAGTGTAAATTTTCCATTGAATGACAGTGTTGTGAAAGTTCATATCTCCTGGCTACTATCAACCATGGGACCGCACCATCCTTAACACTTCCTCCAACATTTTCTCTTAGGGCGCAAACTTCACATCAAATAACTATGTTGTGAGATATTTTGTCTCCCAGCTCCATCAATTGTGGGATTGTGCCATCGTTCCATCACATGGATTGATCCTTTTGTGGGTTTTGTCTCGGGGGAGAAGAAATGTCCCCATCAGCTATTATTCCTTCCATTGTCCCTCTTGAGCTTTGATGTTTCAGCTGTTTTCTCCACCAAATTGAGAATTCATTAACATGGGAAACTATCCACAAACATAGGCCCTGGCACAAACTTCAAGGACATGCCACATCACCTACCAACTCACACACTAGTGTCACCATTTCCACATGTTGTATTTTCATTTTCCCATGTAGACTCTAGGTATCAATTGGCTGCTACATCATCATCCAACTAATTGTCATCAACCAATCATATTGCACCATGTGTTCTCAGTGCCAAGTCATCAAGTACAGAGGGGGACCCTGGGAACCTATATTTTGTGACTAATTTCTTTGTTAAACCAAATATGCCCTGGGGTGAAATTTCAACGTTAAACACCATTATCCCATGCTGGGAAGATTTTCGTCTCCTATATTTTGTTCACTGTGTGCCACCCCCAAATCTAACATCTCAATGATCCTCAAGTTGTCCATGGTAGAACGTAAAAATTTGTGTAAATTAACAGGAGCAAGGTTCATTTCACAGGTTTGTTATCCATGAGATCATGGGGACCTCCTATCAAACCTTTGCAACACACTATCAATTTCTCCAACAACTGAATGGAAAATGGTTTGTCTCACACCTTTTGTTAGCTTTTGGAACCTTACCAAAGTTTATCCTTGAATAACTTTTGATTCCTCGGGATACTTTTAAGCTTTCATATACCATTGGATAAGGTTATGCAAGCACATCCAACCATGCAATCAATACTATACAACAAAAATGCCTTCAAATATTAGGCCATAAGATCACAAATCTAGTAATCATAGTAATCATACTTTTTAACCTCCACCACTTATTTTGATACTATATGATAGTTATCAACTAATGACTATACATGCCAGCACACTCCCCCTCATCGAAATCTCCCATTAAATTCCATCATAGCCATGTAAACAATCTCTCTTGACATAATTATCTCATCCATGTACTAAGATTAACATCAATTCCAACAATCTCATACCAAGAGACCTTCTTGATAGACTTGGAGGAATCTATTGACTGATCCTCCCCACCCGAACCTGAAGGTTGACTCTCTCTGAGTTGCTCAATCTTTGAAGCTACTTGCTCCTTGTTCTTTATCATTTCTCTAATTTTTACCATCATTTCAATAGGTTGACCTTTTATCCTTTGCATGTTTCTATCTCTAATTCCAATGGTATGGCCCTCATAAGAGTTATATTCCATGGGTTTTATAGGTGCCTATCCATCTTGAAATGTTACAAAAAACACTTCATCTTTATCATAGATATTCAGAGAAAACTCCACCTAATTTCTAGCACCCACATTCCATGCTTCACCTACAACCTACCTCCTAACATGAGATGGAATATCACTATTCCAACCCCTTTCACTACATGGTTGGAATGAACACGAAACTATACAAATAGTTTTGTGTCCCACTTGGTCAATTTTTCAAATAGTTCAATGCCCTTGCCATATGTTGTCTAGCTCCAGTATCTATTAGCCACACACTCACTATTAAGGTGCCCGAGGAAAGGTAGGAAACAAATGTCAATTCAATTTCAACTTTCTTGACACAACTAGAATTGAATACATGATTTTTCCACCCTTCTTTCTCTTTGGACATTTTCAATTATAGTGTCCCATCTTATGACAGGAAAAAGACTCTACCTTTGTTAATTTGGTATCTCAGGGAAAAATTCCAATCATGGGACTAGATTCCTCTTTCTACGCAAACCAATTTTGACATTTGAGGCACTTGATTTAGACATGGGAAAGTGTATTTCTTAATCAAAGCCCATAATTTCACAATTTCTCAAGGTTGGCGTAAGGGCAAAATAGCCCTCCTCTAAATCATATAAATACAAGTGACCTCATGCTCATTTCGACACATCACATCAACATCTCTTCTTCCCTCTCTTGTTTCAATTGGTTTGTACAAGTTTGAAGCAACTCTCTCTCTCCACACATATGAGTTTCTCCTTGGGCATCTTTGAATTCTCTCTTTGGCATATTTGAATTTTGGTGATTAGGCATTTGGTTAGGCTTGGTTTTCTTGGGTTATAAATTTGATTAAGGAAGTTGAATTCATTAACGAAGGAAGGATGAAATTTTGAAGCAGGTAGACCACCTTTGACCGACGTAAAGTTTTTCTACAACTGAAGATTGACCAGTGTTAACCAAGGGTCAAAAGGATCCTTTTGACTTCAATTTTCTTGGAGAGGGTCTATTCCATCAAGCCACATTTTTTGGTATTAATACCGAGGAATTATGAGGATTTTGACTATTTTTTACCATAGGTTTGACCATAGAATTGAGTTGTACATTTTCTCTCTCTGTTAACCAAATTTAACCAAAGTTTTTAGAGATGTTTTGACTGATATTTGATTGGAAAAATAGGTTTCATTGACTTGACTTTGACAAAATTGAATTAGGGCATATTTGACCATTATTTGACTAGTTAGGGTAGTAAACTATTATTGACTTTTTTCATATTTGGGAATTTGACCATATTTGACTCTCATCACTTTGACATTGATATACGGATTTGACATTAGATTGATTGGATATTGGAATTGGATGATAGTCAAAGTTTGACTTTGAATGGGTTGAAAAATTTATTTCTCATTTTACTCTCTGTTGAACATTTTAAGGAAATCTAACAGAAAAAGAATTTTGAAAGGGTTTTCCCCCTTGTGGGGTTTTTCCCTGGTCTTTGACCAAATATGTATCTCTTTTTGATGTTTTTATTGTCTCCTATTTTTCATTGCTTTTACTGTTCTATTGTCATTTACTAGTGATCATTGGAAGAAGTAATTATTGTTGAAAATATTTCTTATTGAATAAATTCATTTGGCTAAAACTATTTAACATATCATAGATAAGTGTAAATTAACATGGTATCAGAGCGAAGATGAAAGAAAAATCCCAAAGGAGATAAGAATTGAAGGAGCTCATCTAATCAAGTCAAGATGTCTACATCTTTCTACAAAGAAAATGAGAAGCTGGAAGAATCTTCTAGGTTTGTTGCATGGAAGATCAGGTTGGAAATCATAACTAAAGACAATGATGTATTGTAATACATTCAAGGAAAGGTTCCTGATCCCCTAGAAACTTATCCCACTACTACCAAGAACAAGTACAAGAAATGATCAACTCCAAGATATGAAAATGAATAAAGGAGAGTCTATGCAATCCTACATTATGAGGATATCTCATCTTAGAGATCAATTGTAGAGAGTTGGTGAAACTATGCCTGACAAGGATCTAGTGGTGGTAACCCTTATAGGCCTCCCTCCTATTTGGGAAACCTTAATTTCCACTATAATAAATAGCAATATCATCCCAACATTTGATGAAATCATTGGAAAACTCACTCAAGAAGAATAAATGATGATATCAAGGGGTAGGATACAAAAACATGAAGAAGGAGATCCAGCTATGTTTTTCACTCATAACAAGAAAAATAAAGGAAAAGGGGGGTCATCAAATTCAAGGAAGCCTTCACGAAATTCAAAGAGAAGGAATGAAAGAGAAACATCACACATTTAATGCTAGAATTGTCACAAGAATGGACACTATGCTCGAGATTTCCCTCAAAAGAAAAATGGTCCATGATACAACACTTGAAGAAATAATAACATGTTCAATATTGAAAGAATAGGAGATGATCAAAGAAATGACCATAATGGAAGGGATACTAGAAGAAGAAGAGATGCTCCAAGTGATTGTGAAGAAGACCATCATACTCAAAAGAATCCAAGAAATACCATGTATGAAAGTAATGCTTCAAATCAATCTAAATATATCCTTATTTTTTCACTTTCTAGTTTCATTCCTCCAGATACTTGGGATAGTTGGTTGGTTTATAGTGGGGCCTCTCATCACTTCTTTGGGTATAAGATAGAGTGGGTGCTAGCAAAACACATAAGGGAGTTGGTGCTTCTTATTGGTTGGTTCCAACAAAACAAATAGGGAGTGGGTGCTCATGAAAAACTTGATGTAATCAAAGTGTTGGATTTTGATCTACATCATAACAAAGAAGATTTGTGGTTTTCTCCCTTTATGGGTTTCCATGTTAAATAACTATGTTCATATGTGTATTCTATTTATGTTGTTTTTGTGATGTTCATGTGATGATTTATGCTGCTATTACATGACATGATGTTGGTTGTTTACATGAATGGTTTCCAAGTAAAAGAAAATTTATAAATTGGTAATAATTGTGAAATTAGCCTTGATATTGATACCCCCCCCCAATATTAATATTGTTTCCAACAATGGTATCATAGTATGTTCCCTCAAGAACAAATTAATCGCAAGAAGGTAGATCAAAAGGAAACTTGGCTAATCAGGATTGGATAACACTAGAAGGAGTACCATTTTTTAATGGAGTTCTCTAGAAGTTTAGAACAGAAACATACTTAATGGAAATTGATTTAGATGTATGGTTGTGTCTAGAGTATGGACTGAATAATGAATATAACATAGAAGCCAAGAAAATTATCCTAAAAGGGCTATTAAAGACAGATTGAGATAAGGTGATACGTTGCAAGTCTGCAAAGGAAATGATGGGCAAGATGCAATGTGTGTATGGAAGAGAAATTTAAGAGGCACCAAAGAATATAGAAGATGCCTATTTCTCTTATACTAAAATAGATCTCAAAGAAGATCCTCTTTTCGCAAATGTTGCTACTAGAGATAAAGAGAAGAAAGTAAGGAAGAACAAGAAGAAAGCATCTGAAAGGAAGGATATTGAGAAGATTGAAGGTCTTGCCTCTAAAGTGAAAAGTGTTGATCATCACTCCAAATATGAAGAAGAAGATGCCAAGGAGACACAATCTACAATTAAGCTATTGTTTTGATGTAAATGTAGAAGAATAGGACATTTACCTTCTGTATGTTCTTATGAAATTTTTGAAGAAAAAGATAGATATGCATCTAGTAGTAGTGAAGAAATATCTGCACTTGTAGTGATAACAAATGAAGGTGCCTCTCAGGAAGAGGGAAGAACATCCCATGAGTGGTCAATTGTAGAACAAAGTGAATGCATCCCTTGTAGTGAAGGAGATGTTGAAGTTGTAACTAGAGCATGTCATCGTCACTTCTAAACTCTCCCAATAAGGGATTGTATCCACTTTCAATGAATTTGTCTAGATAAACTCTAAATCACTTTCCACTTTGTGTAGATCCAGAATGACTTATTTTAAACATTAAGGTAAAAGAATGACCCATTTCTCACACAAAATCATTTTATTCCAGTTCTTTAGCGATTTCAGTACTTACCTCTCGAACCTTTGAAGAATCAGCGTTCAGCTTCGCTATAAGACACAGATGTATCTATTGCAAACTTAGTGATTAAACCAACCAAGATAATATCAATATAGTAATAAATAACCCTTGCAACCTTATAATTAGATCCTTCAAGTTGTTTGACTAATTCTAGAGTCCACACAATTGGATCGTTGTGCTTCCAAATAGGTTCGCTATCTACTAATTGGGACAGCCACTCATGTAATTTGCAAGGGAATGTTGAAAAGAAAACTCCGTTCACTTTTGTGTAGAGATATCTCTATAACAATTTAAATTTTGACAAGCACAAAGTCTGATTCCCCTGAGTTGGAAACTAGTACAACTTCTGATCTATCCAATTATCGATTTCTTTCTTAGTTGGTATCCACTTTTGCCACATCACACATCCCTCAGATAGATCCTAGTCCTGGAAACGAAACCATTTGTTTGCTTGAGGGTGCTTAGACCCACGTTTAGAGTCAGTTGTGCTAACCAACAAAACCCTTCACTAACATCCCTTTCAAAAATAGCCTACTTAGCGCAAGCTACAGTCTCACCCAAGGCAATATTGGGGGATGCTAGAACTAGGTTTCTACATCCAAAATACTATGTGATGTGGGACGAAGTTTTTTCTTCAGTTTCAGGCCTGATCTGACCTTTGTTAACCCTTATCCTTGAAATCCCCAAACTTAAAGTGATTTTCAGTTAAACAAAGTTATGAACTTTGCCTAACCATCCAGTCATGTATAAAATAACATATAACAATAGATCCAGATATTCAAAGAGCAATTAAGACAATAATATAGATAAATGGCATTCAACTGAGCATAAATACAAAAAACACACAAATATATAGATTAGACACATATTTTCTTCAGATACTCTTATTATTTTAGATCTTCAATACATATACATTTCATACCCTGTGCACACAGTTGTAGGGGCCCATGCACTCAGCTGTGGACTTACCAAGGTCTCCATGCACACAGCAGCAGGAGCCTTCCTCTTCACCCAAATATAGAAATAGCTTACGCTTATAGACTCAAAACATATCAAATATGATCAAATGTGACTCCCTTACACTTGCTAAGACATCCCTTTATATAAGTTTTCCTATTACAATACCATGGTCTCCGAACCATGGGCAAAGCTCAAAACAATACAAAAACTAAGCGGCTTTGACCTTCCTAAAACCCCTTGAATCCCAGTGACCTGCGCTATTAGCACTTTGCAGATAAAAATGTGGAGACCTTACAATATATTATCAAAATTTGACCCAAGGGACTCCATTCGAATGAGTTGCAAACAATCAAAGCCATTCCATGTATTTTCTCTAAGTGTTTTACTACCTTTCACTTGTTAGATCAAGTATCGGCTTTTGGTATTTTTGACTGTTATGTCATGTTTTCGAGTCTTTTCTAGTGGTTTTGAAGGTCGGCCTCTATGTATATGAGTTTCCCTAACCATGTAAACATGAGTCGCGCTCATGCAAAAAATCTTGAACACTTTCGAATAAGTGTTCCTAAAGTCTATCTCAAGTGTCGTCATTGTCGCTTTCAGTATATGAGATAGTCACACAAAGGTAAATGTTTTCTCATTGCTTTGGTGGTTTATGTTGTTGTGTCATCGAAGTATGCGAAGTGTGTGATCACAAGTTCAAGTTTATCTTCCTCCTGCACTTAGCCATTTCTCTAAAAATCTCCCCGACCGGGCAACTTAGCTGCACTAGACCCTAACTGAACTGCACACTATGCAGTCTCAAGCCTTATTGTTGTGACCTTGTTGCCTGGAAATGTGCAGTGCATAGTCACTTTCCTCCAGGATAGTTTCACTGCGCAATTCCAGAGCCCAACAACCTTTCTTGACCCTAAGAATTATGTAGCAGTTCCTCCCAGCCTGACTTGAACTACACACTTTGCACTGTCAGTCCTTAATAATTTCCCCTTACCTGATGGAACCCTACAATGCTAAAATAACCCAACCTCCCGTATCCTCCAGAACTGCACAAAGGTGTCTCCCAGTGTCCTCCCTCATTTGGATCTCACTTCCCTCAAGAATTGCATAGATTTGTCCTCCACACCTCTCTGATGCCCAATCTTCCTTGACTTTGAAAATTATGCAAAACTGACCCCTCATGGCCTCATCCTGCATCAGCCACTAGTGGCTTAAACTGCGCAATTCTGAATTCGAGTGGCCACTACATAATTTTTCTCCATAGTGGGGATTGTGCTAAAAAGTTCCTCAGTCAAGCGTGAGTTATGGTCTATGCAGTCTTAGTGATGAATCCCTC
Organism: Pinus taeda; assembly: GCA_000404065.3. NCBI lineage: Eukaryota > Viridiplantae > Streptophyta > Pinopsida > Pinales > Pinaceae > Pinus > Pinus taeda. Next base: position 82,717 of record APFE030963060.1, on the reverse strand, counting down.
TCCATGTCACCTGGAACTGCACAATGCAAAATTATTGGACCCTCTCTCCTAGCCTATCACTTATCCTAGGCTCAGTTCATGGATAGAAATGCATCATCTTAGTCTAGGGAGTTTTCGAATTGATGTCGTCCTGTCATGAGTGAATTATAGGAATAGGTACACTATCAAGCCGTGGCGAGATGATGAAGAAGGAGAATAAGGAGGGAGGCATGCCTAGAAACTCACTTGTAGTTGAACGAACAAGTGAACCTACCAACAACAAGAGAAGGAACACAAGTGTGCAACCACTTTCCAAGACTGAAGATCATTAAAGACCCCACATTATCATCTATTTGGAGGAGAAAATAAAGCATATCCAAGAACACATCTATCACTCAGTAGCAATAGCAGCTTGACATTGCCACATCATCAAGCTAGTCCATGTCAGTAGTGTCAAGTCAAGTCAGGTCATGAACTTTCATATGCCACATCACTACTGTGGGCCATGTACATTTTGAATCAAATGTATTGTAAAGTGAAAGTCCAATGGGAACAGAAGAATATGAAGAGTCATGTAAGTTGAAAAGTCATAGGAAGTTGAATAGTCATGAGGGTAGTCAAAGAGTCACAAGGGTAATAATTACCCTTGGTTATATATACCCCCTCATTGTATGAGCAAAATACTTTTCACCTTGGCTCCTCTCGCAAGGCATTAGTGAGACTAGCTAGTTCATTGAGGAGAAAGGAGTAGCTCGAATATAAATATGTGTCTTGGAACTTTTTCTTAATAATAGAATCCTTTTAAGGCATGCACGTTCTTCACGCACGACTTATGAATGTTTGTAAGACTATTCTGTGAACATTTGTATTTCATATTTGTTTTCACATGTACTAAGATAGTTGAACTATTTCAATTATTTTAGTGCTTATCTTGTTGGGAATGTGTTATAATGGTTGTTATTGTTGTCTCATCCTTGTTTATTATTCCGCATGATACTAGACAAACCTTTCTTTGCTTAACGGTATAACGGTTGTCAAATCTGCTATGGACTACTCCATTAGATTTTAGATGGATCTTCCCTTGTTCATTGATTGTAACAACTACCACATCCACTATGGACTATTCTATTGGATCTTGGACATGTATTTTTGGTTCATGTCTGTCTCTTCCAAGGTGGTATTATTACCTCTCACTTATAGGCTCACTTTTCTCCTCCCTTTTGTAGTAAGAGAACCCAGAAATAGTTGTGATGCACACTCACTAGGAACACTCACCTTGTTGTTCGAAGGTACCATTGCATCACTCTCCTGTGCTAACAGCTAGAGCTAAGGAAAATATTTAAGGATTTGGCAACCAAGCCTTTATACTGGATGGGACTCCTACACCAAATGGTGTGAGGTCTGATTGGGACTTCATATTTGGGAGATCCACTTCGTTGACGGATTTCTAGCACCTTCAACAAAATGGTACTAGGAGGAGGGACAGACGATAGGGTGTGCCCGTTGAGTCTAGTTTGAATCTCTTATTTAAAATGGCTCTTCCCCAAATCATAATTCCTAGATGCTTTTATAAAGAGCTTAATTTTACCATCCGTGTGGAAGTTATTCATAACCTGTCAGAGTTTAAGTTCGATGGTGAGGGTGAATCACCTTTTTGTGAACATCTGTTTCAAGTTGTCTATCTTTGTATTTCTCACAAAATATGTTCCAAAGATTTCATGGCTAGATTACCCACCCTCACATTCAAAGTTCATGTTAGTCAATGGTGTCATACATTACTGATTGCTTCCAATATCCATTCATTTGACTAGATTTCCAGGAAGCTTCATAAAGTCTTTGATAAGTTTAACCACCGAGATTTTTGTGGAAGAATAAATCATTTAAGAATAAATCCTGATGAATCAGTTGAGGATTTTTTTGATCGATTCCTTCACTTATGTTATTATATTGTTTAAAAACAATTGAGTTGGTATTTCTTGAAGCAAGAGTTTGTGTGCTTGGTTGATGTCTCTTCATATGGTGAGCCTAAACCTCCTGATTTTCCTTCTTCTCCAACTCTTTCAAATCATGAGGCACCTCAAATTTCAAAGGAGGAGTTTACAACCCTTTTTTTTCTTTCTCCTCCCCCTTTCCCGGTCCTAATGAGGGTGCCTCCTTGTGGTGATTGTAAAATTGGGAAATCTGCGAATCAAATCTCCATTCCATCTTGTCATTATTCTTCCACTTCAATGGATTAAATTCTAGAATGGATCATGAACCCTATGGTGAAGAATCACTCCTTCATTATGTAATATGATGTCATCATTCACAACTATGGTCACTATCCTCCAGGATAGTTTCACTGCACAATTCCAGAGCCCAACAACCTTCCTTGACCCCAAGAATTGCGTAACAGTTCCTCTCAGCCTGACTTGAACTACACACTTCACACTGTCAGTCCTTAAGCATTTCCCCTTTAATAACCTAACCTCCCTTGTCCTCTAGAACTGCGCACAGGTGTCTCCCAGTACTCCCTCAGCTAGAGCTCACTTCCCTCAAGAATTGCATATATTTTTCCTCCACACCTCTCTGGTGTCTAGTCTTCCTGTAGTGTCCTATCTAGGGTGCTAGATTGGTCTAAATTTATTATCAACCAGGGTGCGTATACTTAGAGGCGTGTGCCTAAAATATATAAGCATAAAGGATCTACTCTAGACCTATGATTCCTAAGTACAGTGCTGAGACTAGATCTAATGTGAAACTGTCAATCAAAGCTTTAACTAAGCATCAAACCATATGCTATTAACAACTAAAATGCAATCCATAACATGCTGTGTATCACTAGATTTAAAGGCTTCGGTCTCCTTATAGAGACACCAACATGAAACCCCTGTTTAATGGCACTCAATAGTCATGAATATTTATTATAAGCATGCAAAGTAAAAATCATAAGCATCATCCATATCAGTGCTTTACAAGCAACCTTGGATCAAATCCTTTACAGGATGTAATTCACAATCCAGATGAGGGTTTGTTCAAGCACATGCACAGACATCTAACAACGTATTCATAAACACAAACGTAAGCATCAATCAAATCTCTGAGCATATAAATCAATACCAAATACCATTCAAACGCTTGACTGTAAAATGAAATTAAAATCACAATGCAAATACAATGCAAACATAATTAAAATATCAATATACCATGCACGCAGGGCCCGTCCGCATCCTTGGCACACCGAGATAGTCACACCATGATCACAGTATTAAGCAATGCACAGAGATTGTAATGCAATCTTATATTAAACCAAAAGCTCTGTTCTGAAGTGACAATGAATGTATATGTAAAACGTAACAGTTTGCAATATCCAAAAGGTAGGTAGGTAAATGAACATATAACCCGGTTCGGCCTTTTAATTACATATATTACATCCTTTGAAAAAAATGGATGTTTATCCATGGGCGGCTGTTGCTGCTTTTGTAAAAACGCAAAGATGTTCCTATCCTAACTTACGCATATCAAAACTAGGAAACAACTTAAAAATCGAATGGACTGTAACTGAGTGTTGTTGCTGCCTTTGTGCCAACATGCCATAGTTGACTAGGCATTGACGGCACATATAGGAGGGATGTTTCCACTGCGGGATAGGTGCTTGTCCATGCTTGGACATTCCTCTTTTCGCCCATACCTTTCGCTCTGGCCTGGCTTTCATGCCACATGTCAAACGATAAGCCATTTACAGGTTGTTGAGACTTCTTGTAGTTATTTAGGCCAAAAATCCTAATTTATTAACACAAAACCCCTAAATCAATTTAAATGCAATTCAACAACTATAAAACTATTAATTAATTAATTTCCAAGGCATTTGAGGAATAAATGATGAGAAAAGGTAGGAAATGGTCATGTTTTGGGAGGGAAAAAGGGGTCATAGAATGGTACCAACACTTCCTTGACTTTGAAAACTATGCATAACTAGCCCATCATGGCCTCATCCCGCATCAACCACTAGTGGCTTGAACTATGCAATTCTGATTCACAGTGGCCACTATGCAATTTTTCTCCCTAGTGGGGACTGTGCTAAAAGGTTCCTCAGTCAAGCGTGAGTTGTGGTCTATGCAGTCTCAGTGATCAAGCCCTCTCCATGTCACTTGGAACTACACAATGGCAAATTATTAGGCCCTCTCTCCTGGCATATCACTTATCCTAGGCTTAGTTCATGGATAGTAATGCATCATCATATACTAGGGATTGTTTGGATTGATGTCATCTTGTCATGAGTGAATTACAGGAACAAGTACACTATCAAGCCATGGAGAGATGATGGAGAAGGAGAGAAAGGAGGGAGACATGCCTAGAAACTCACTTGTAGTTGAACAAGAAAGTGAACCTACTAACAGTAACAGAAGGAACACAAGTGTGCAACCACTTTCCAAGATTGAAGATCATTGAAGACCCCACATTATCAAGCTATGTGGAGGAGAAAAGAAAGCATATCCAAGAACACATCTATCACTCAGTAGCAACAACGACTTTAAATTACCACATGATCAAGCCAATCCATGTCAGCAATTTCAAGTCAAGTCGTGTTATGAGTTTTCATATGCCACATCACTACTGTGGGCCATGTATATTGTGAATCAAATTTATTGTAACGTGAAAGTCCAATGGACACACAAGAATATGAAGAGTCATGTAAGTTGAAAAGTCATAGGAAGTTGAATAGTCATGAGGGTAGTCAAAGAGTCACAAGGGGAAGAATTACCCTTGGTTATATACCCCCTCATTGTATGAGCAAAATACTTTTCAACTTGGCTCCTCCCGCAAGGCATTAGTGAGACTAGCTAGTTCTTTGAGGAGCAAGGAGTAGCTCCAATGTAAATATGTGTCTTGGAACTTTTTCTTAGTAATAGAATCCTTTTAAGGCATTCACGTTCTTCACACATGACTTATGAATGTTTGTAAGACTATTTTGTGAACATTTGTATTTCATGTTTGTTTTCACATGTACTAAGATAGTTGAACTATTTCAGTTATTTTAGTGCTTATCTTGTTGGGAATGTGTTGTAATGGTTGTTATTGTTGTCTCATCCTTGTGAATTATTCCGCGGGATACTAGACAAAACTATCTTTGCTTAACGGTATAATGGCCATCAAATCCGCTATGGACTACTCCGCTAGATGTTAGACGAATCTTCCCTTGTTCACTGGTTGTAACGACTACCACATCCACTATGGACTATTCTGTTGGATCTTGCACAGGTATGTTTGGTTCATGTGTGCCTCTTCCTAGGTGGTATTATTACGTCTAACTTAAAGGCTCACTTTTCTCCCCCCTTTTGCAGTAAGAGAACCCAGACACAGTTGCGATGCACACTCACCTTGTTGTTCAAATGTGCCATTGCATCACTCTCTTGTGCTGATAGCTAGAGCCAAGTAAAATATTTAAGGATTTGGAAACCATGCCTTTATACCGGATGGGACTCCTACACCAAATGATGTGAGGTCTGATTGGGACTTCATATTTGGGAGATCCCCTTGGTTGACGGATTTCCAGCACCATCAACAAAATGGCACTAGAAGGAGGGGCAGATTACAGGTTGTACCCATTGAATCTAGTTTGAATCTCTTTTTTAAAATGGATCTTCCCCAAATCATAATCCCTAGATGTTTTTCTAAATATTTTAATTTTACCATCCCTGTGGAAGTTATTCATAACCTGTCAAAGTTTAAGTTCGATGGTGAGGGTGAATCACCTTTTCACGAACATCTATTTCAAGTTGTCTATCTTTGTATTTCTCACAGAATATGTTCCAAAGATTTCATGGCTAGATTACCCACCCTTACATTCAAAGGTCATGTTAGTAAATGGTGTCATACATTACCCATTGCTTCTAATATCCATTCATTTGACTAGCTTTCTAGGAAGCTTCATAAGGCCTTCGATAAGTATAACCACCGAGATTTTTGTGGAAGAATCAATCATTTAAGAATAAAGCCTGATGAATCAGTTGAGGATTTTTCCCGATTGATTCCTTCACCTATGTTGTGAAATTCTTGAAAAACATTTGAGTTGGTATTTCTTGAAGTAACAGTTTGCACGCTTGGTTCATGTCTCTTCATACGGTGAGCCTGAACCTCCTAAATTTCCTTCTTCTCCAACTCTTTGAAATCATGAGGCACCTCAAATTTCAGACGAGGATTTTACAACCCTTTTTTTCTTTTTCCTCCTCCTTTCCTGGTCCTGATGACGGTGCCCCCTTGCAGTGATTGTAAAATTGGGAAATCTACGAATCAAATCTCCATTCCATCTTGTCATTATTCTTCCACTTCAATGGATTAAATTCCAAAGTGGTTCATGAACCGTACGGTGAAGAATCACTCCTCCATTATGTAAGATGATGTCATCATTCACAACTCTGGTCACTGGCCTCCAAGATAGTTTCACTGCACAATTCCAAAGCCCAACAACCTTCCTTGACCTCGAGAATTGTGTAGCAGTTCCTCCTGGCCTGACTTGAACTACACACTTCACACTATCAATCCTTAAGCATTTCCCCTTGCTTGATGGAACCCTACAATGCTAAAATAACCCAACCTCCCTTTTCCTCCAAAACTACGCAGAGGTGTCTCCCAGTGTCCTCCCTCAGCTGGAGCTCACTCCCTCAAGAATTGTGTAGATTTGTCCTCCATGACTATCTAATGCCTAGTCTTCCTTGAATTTGAAAACTATGCAGAATTGACCCCTCATGGCCTCATCCTGCATCAGCCACTATTGGCTTGAACTGCACAATTCTAACTCCCAGTGGCCACTACACAATTTTTCTCCCTTGTGGGGACTGTGCTAAAAAGTTCCTCAGCCAAGCATGAGTTGTGGTCTGTGCAGTCTCAGTGATCAAGCCCTCTCCATGTCACCTGGAACTGCACAATGCAAAATTATTAGGCCCTCTCTCCCAGCCTGTCGCTTATCCCAGGATCAGTTCATGGATAGTAATGCATCATCTTAGACTAGGGTGTTTTCGAATTGATGTCATCCTCTCATGAGTGAATTACAGGAACAGGTACACTATCAAGCCATGGTGAGATGATGAAAAAGGAGAATAAGGAGGGAGGAATTCCTAGAAACTCACTTGTAGTCGAATGAACAAGTGAACCTACCAATAGCAAGAGAAGGAACACAAGTGTGCAACAAATTTCCAAGACCGAAGATCATTGAAGAAATCGCATTATAAAGCTATGTGGAGGAGAAAAGAAATCATATCCAAGAACATATCTATCACTCAGTAGCAACCATGGCTTGACATTGCCTCATCATCAAGCTAGTCCATGTCAACAGTTTCAAGTAAAGTCGTGCCATGAATTTTCATATGCCACATCACTACTGTGGGCCATATATATTGTGAATCAAATGTATTGTAAAGTGAAAGTCTAATGGACACACAATAATATGAAGAGTCATGTAAGTTGAAAAGTCATAGGAAGTTGAATAGTGATGAGGGTAGTCAAAGAGTCACAAGGGAAAGAATTACCCTTGGTTATATATACCCCCTCATTGTATGAGCAAAATACTTTTCACCTTCGCTCTTCCCGCAAGGCATTAGCAAGACTAGCTAGTTCTTTGAGGAGCAAGGAGTGGCTCCAATGTAAATATGTGTCTTGGAACTTTTGCTTAATAATAGAATCCCTTTAAGGCATGCACGTTCTTCACGCATGACTTATGAATGTTTGTAAGACTATTCTGTGAACATTTGTATTTCATGTTTGTTTTTACATGTACTACGATAGTTGAACTATTTCAATTATTGTAGTTCTTATCTTGTTGGGAATGTGTTGTAACGGTTGTTATTGTTGTCTCATCCTTGTGAATTATTCTGCGATATACTAGACAAAACTTTCTTTTCTTAACAGTATAATGGTCGTCAAATCCGCTATGGACTACTCCACTAGGTGTTAGACAGATCTTCCCTTGTTCATTGGTTGTAATGACTACCACATCCACTATGGACTATTCTGTTGGATCTTGGACATGTATTTTTGGTTCATGTGTGTCTCTTCCTAGGTGGTATTATTACCTCTCACTTATAGGCTCACTTTTCTCCCCCCTTTTGCAGTAAGAGAACCCAAACACAGTTGTTGTGATGCACACTCACCAAGAACACTCACCTTATTGTTCAAAGGTACCATTGCATCACTCTCTTGTGCTAACAGCTAGAGCTAAGGAAAATATTTAAGTATTTGGCAACCAGGCCTTTATACCAGATGGGACTCCTACACCATGGTGTAGAGGTTTGATTGGGACTTCATATTCGGGAGATCCCCTTGGTTGACAGATTTCTAGCACCGTCAACAAAATGGCAGTAGAAGGAGGGGCACATGATAGGTTGTGCCCATTGAGTCTAGTTTGAATCTCTTATTTAAAATGGCTCTTCCACAAATCATAATCCGAGGATGATTTTCTAAAGAGATTAATTTTACCATCCTTGCGGAAGTTATTCATAACCTATCAAAGTTTAAGTTCGATGGTGAGGGTGAATCACCTTTTCGTGAACATCTCTTTCACGTTGTCTATCTTTGTATTTCTCACAAAATATGTTCCAAATATTTTATGGCTAGATTACCCACCCTCACATTCGAAGGTCATTTTAGTCAATGGTGTCATACATTACCCATTGCTTCTAATATCCATTCATTCAACTAGCTTTCCAGGAAGCTTCATAAAGGCTTCTATAATTATAACCACCAAGATTATTGTGGAAGAATCAATCATTTAAGAATAAAGCCTGATGAATCAATTGAGGATTTTTCTGATCGATTCCTTCACCTATGTTGTGAAATTCTTGAAAAACATTTAAGTTGGTATTTCTTGAAGCTAGAGTTTGCACACTTGGTTCATGTCTCTTCATACGGTGAGCTTGAACCTCCTGATTTTCCTTCTTCTCCAACTCTTTCAAATCATGAGGCACCTCAAATTTCAGAGGAGGAGTTTACAACCCTTTTTTTCTTTGTCCTCCTCCTTTCCCGGTCCCGATGAGGTTGCCTCCTCGCGGTGATTGTAAAATTGAGAAATCTACGAATCAAATCTCCATTCCATCTTGTCATTATTCTTCCACTTCAATGGATTAAATTCCAGAATGGCTCATGAACCCTACGGTGAAGAATCACTCCTCCATTATGTAAGATTATTTCATCATTGACAACTCTGGTCACTATCCTCTAGGATTGTTTCACTGTACAATTCTAGAGCCAACAACCTTCCTTGACCCCAAGAATTGCATAGCAGTTCCTCCCAGCCTAACTTGAACTACACACTTCGCACTGCCGGTGCTTAAGTGTTTCCCCTTGCCTGATGGAACACTACAATGATAAAATAACCCAACCTCCCTTGTCCTCCAGAACTACGCAGAGGTGTCCCCCAGTGTCCTCCCTCAACTGGAGCTCACTTCCCTCATGAATTGCGTAAATTTTTCTTCCATGCATCTCTGATGCCTAGTATTCCTTGACTTTGAAAACTACATAGCACTGACCCCTCATGGCCTCATCCCACATCAACTGCTAGTGGCTTGAACTGCACAATTCTGACTCCCAGTGGCCACTACGCAATTTTTCTCCCTAGTGGGGACTATGCTAAAAAGTTCCTCACTCAAGCATGAGTTGTGGTCTCCACAGTCTCAGTAATAAAGCCCTCTCCATTTCACCTGGAACTGCACAATGAAAAATTATTGGGCCCTCTGTCCCAGTCTATCACTTATCCCAGGCTCAGTTCATGGATAGTAGTGCATCATCTTAGACTAGGGAGTTTTCGGATTGATGTCATCCTATCATGAGTGAATTGTAGGAACAGGTACACTATCAAGCCATGGTGAGATGATGAAGAAGGAGAATAAGGAGGGAGGCATGCCTAGAAACTCACTTGTAGTCAAACGAACAAGTGAACCTACCAACATCAAGAGAAGGAACACAAGTGTGCAACCCCTATCCAAGACCGAAGATCATTGAAGACCTCACATTATCAAGCTATGTGGAGGAGAAAAGAAAGCATATCCAAGAACACATCTATCACTCAGTAGCAACAATGGCTTGAAATTGCCACATCATCAAGCCAATCCATGTCAGCAGTGTCAAGTCAAGTCGTGTCATGAGTTTTCATATGCCACATCACTACTGTTATTGTGAATCAAATGTATTGTAAAGTGAAAGTCCAATGGACACACAAGAATATGAATAGTCATGTAAGTTGAAAAGTCATAGGAAGTTGAATAGTCATGAGGGTAGTCAAAGAGTCACAAGGGGAAGAAGTACCCTTGGTTATATATACCCCCTCATTGTATGAGCAAAATACTTTCCACCTTGGCTCCTCCCGCAAGGTATTAGCGAGACTAACTAGTTCTTTGAGGAGCAAGGAGTGGCTCCAATGTAAATCTGTGTCTTGGAACTTTTTCTTGATAATAGAATCCCTTTAAGGCATGCACGTTCTTCATGTATGAGTTATGAATGTTTGTAAGGCTAGTTTGTGAACATTTGTATTTCATGTTTGTTTTCACATGTACTAAGATAGTTGAACTATTTAAGTTATTTTAGTGCTTATCTTGTTGGGAATGTGTTGTAATGGTTGTTATTGTTGTCTCATCCTTGTGAATTATTTTGTGAGATACCAGACATACCTTTCTCTACTTAGTGGTATAATGGCCGTTAAATCCGTTGTGGACTAGTACGTTAGATGTTAGATGGATCTTCCCTTATTCATTGATTGTAACACTACCACATGCATTATGGACTATTTTGTTGGATCTTGGATAGGTATTTTTGGTTCATGTGTGTCTCTTCCTAGGTGGTATTATTACCTATCACTTATAGGCTCACTTTTCTCCCCCCTTTTGCAGTAAGAGAACCTAGACACAGCTGCAATGCACACTCACCAGGAACACTCACCTTGTTGTTCGAAGGTACCATTACATCACTCTCTTGTGCTGACAGCTAGAGCCAAGGAAAATATTTAAGGATTTGGAAACCAGGCCTTTATACCGGACGGGACTCCTACACCAAATGGTGTGAGGTCTGATTGGGACTTCATATTTCTATATCCCCTTGGTTGACGAATTTCCAACACTGTCGAAATGGTACTAGAAGGAGGGGTAGACGACAGGTTGTGCCCGTTGAGTCTGGTTTGAATCTCTTATTTAAAGAGGATCTTCCCCAAACCATAATCCTAGGATGTTTTTCTAAAGAGCTTAATTTTACCATCCCTGTGGAAGTTCTTCATAACCTGTCAGAGTTTAAGTTCGATGGTGAGTGTGAATCACCTTTTCGCGAACATCTATTTCAAGTTGTTTGTCTTTGTATTTCTCACAGAATATGTTCCAAAGATTTCATGGCTATATTACCCACCCTCACATTCAAAGTTCATGTTAGTCAATGGTGTCATACATTACCCATTGCTTCTAATATCCATTCATTTGACTAGCCTTCTAGGAAGCTTCATAAAGCGTTCGATAATTATAACCACCGAGATTTTTGTGGAAGAATCAATCATTTAAGAATAAAGCCCGATGAATCAGTTGAGGATTTTTCTAATCGATTCCTTCACTTATGTCGTGAAATTATTGAAAAACATTTGAGTTGGTATTTCTTGAAGCAACAGTTTGCATGCTTGGTTCATGTCTCTTCATACGGTGAGCCTGAACCTCTTGATTTTCCTTCTTCTCCAACTCTTTCAAATCATGAGGCACCTCAAATTTTAGAGTAGTTTATAACCCTTTTTGTTCTTTGTCCTCCTCCTTTCCCGGTCCCGATGAGGGTGCCTCCTTGCGGTGATTGTAAAATTGGGAAATCTACGAATCAAATATCCATTCCATCTTGTCATTATTATTCCACTTCAATAGATTAAATTCTAGAATGGCTCATGAACCCTATAGTGAAGAATCACTCCTTCATTATATAAGATGATGTCATCATTCACAACTCTGGTCTCAAATATAATACGAATTTCTGTTGTCCTCTATCATTTACATATCCTGACTCTTTGTACCATGACCAGCTTGATCAAAATTCTTCACCAGATAGTTCTTCACATTCTCTTGATTCTCAAGCTACTGGCCCAAATTGTGATTAGGTAAAAAGAAGTCACAATACCTAGGTAGAGGAGCAAAAATGTGAAGTTTCTTCCAATCTTTCCTCTCTATTTCAAAATATTCGATGTGAAAACAATGAGTTTCCATTCTTGAATGGTTCTCAATTGCTAATCTCGGTGGAAAATCCAATACAATTAATTCTTTCAATCAACCCCCAGCCTTGGGTAGTGATCATTCCAATGATGATAACTCTATTTCCATATGTTGTGATGAATTCCCAAGTAGATTATATGATCTTTTAGTTTCTCATGAAGATTTTAATTTAGATCTAGAATATGGTTCGATAAAAGAAGATGTTCATATCGAAACTTCCTCTTCACCTCACTATCCCTTGTGTCTTGCCATTTGCAACACATCTGCTTGTGAGAAAGATACTCCACGCTCTTCAGTTTCTTCATCCGATGAGTTATCCCCTTGATTGACACAAGGCAGTGAGGTTGTCCATGATGAAATTAAAAATAGTCAAATAATCGAGTACCCTACCTATCCCTTGTCATCTCTTATCCTGCATGAAAAAAACTCTTCAAATCAGGTTTCTCACGATACCTCACTGATTCATTTGTCTTTTAATACGTTGTCAGAAGGAGCCTCTCCAATTGAGAAATCTAATTGTTAAAGTTGAAAAATATGGTAAAATTTGTGACAGAGATGGTTGCTATCCAATGAGAAGTGGTGTTACTGAAACTAGCAATAGCAGATATCCTCAATTCATGCATGATCTGGTTCAAGCTTCAAAATTTGATTCTACAATCCTAGAAAGTTCCAGGACCTGCCAAGGATACAAGGAACTTCAACTTCCGTTAATGGTTATGTGAGGATCTCACGACTCTGGTAATCCCCCCGAACTAAATCAGATCTAGTTTCTCTCGCACAATCTATCTATCTGCAAGGTTTCACTCGATGTGAATTCCCGTGTAAAAAATGTTTAGTATTTTGGATGTGACCCTTCAAGTTTTCAATATTTTACTTATGACCGAATTCAAGATATGTTGCAGTTAATTTTCCTTCATGCAAATCTCTCACATCAAACTCAAGTTGGGAATGTGCATCTCTCATAGAGTCATGGAATTGGCAAGTGGATTATCTCAAGGTCTATCTTTGCCCGAAGGAATCATACTTATCAAATTTATCCCTTAATTGTTAGCTCCTTAGTCTTTTTGCAAATTTGATATTGCAAATTTGTCCTCTTATCACACCAGAAATATTCTTGAGTGGTAATGAATGCACAAGTTGTCACACAACTCAAGTTCTTTTCCATTCATCATGTCCCAACTGGTCTCATGGATTCATGGTGCTAGCATCTTTTTTAAACTCTTTTGATGAATATGTGTAAAATTTGTCATCAATTGTAGGAAGGTGGTCTATCATATTTGGCTCACAAGGAACTTGGTTCAATTGTTCAGAGCATTCCCGAGACTGTTCAAATTGATTTTTCTTTGTTGATCACAAACTAGGAATCTAATGCTTCAATCAGCTCATCTGATCATTCTTCTATCCTTGATGACTATCATTAAGCTTATCATTTTCCCATCAACACATCCAAGGACAATTTTTTTGCACCCCATGATCTTCATTATTCAACATCTCTCTATTCAAATTTTTGTCAAGTAGGCAAGGCACTTTAGCCTTCATTGATGACTATGGTAGGTCCTCACTCTCTTGACATGACTATCGAGTATGATCAGATCTATTTTTCCTCACACAATTCCCATCATGATCCCGCTCTTCTAATTGAAAATTCACCTTTTCCAAGAATTCAAGGTTTTCAAGAGGGCCATCATGAATTTTACGATCCAATCACTAAATGGATGGAAGAATCTTACTTGGCAAACTCTATTGCAGACAAGAAGTTTCAATATTTCCTAGGGCTTGCTAAGAAGCTTGATGTAGATGAAGACACATCCGCAAGAGGCTTCCAAGATTTATTGAAAAATGGTATTCATTGAAAAGGTAAGCATGTGGATTGGATGAAAGTAGTGGTCATGACATACCTTTTTGCCCACAGGCAAGACCTTCCTTTTCTTGTGAAAAATTTCCAAGTTTTTATATCTTATGTTGCACATCACTTTTTATCTATTTTAATTGTTCATATCTTTTTGGATGCATGTCAGGAAAAATTATGTTGGCTTCACTGGAAATTTCATTACATGTAACCTTGACCTTCTAGCTGTTAGGTTAGGAGCATGATTAGCTACATTATTAAATTTCCCTTTCTTGCACTCATTATGCACTCGTTTCCTCTATTTTTTCCTCATTTCCTTATTATGGTTTTACATCATGTTCACTTTATTCGTTATGTTCTCTTGTCTTATAGTTTTGTTTCTTGCTTCTGTGTTTTATTTCTTTTTATCTTGCTTTCTTCCTTGTTGAGTTTTCCTTTTGTTTTCATTATGCGAACAAGTGTTGTGCCTAGACTTGTTTGGCTTCCTAGTATATGTGTGGTCAAACTATAAAGATTCTTGTGACACTTTAGCATTTCACTAGCCATCTATCTATCTTCTTTGTGTTGGTTACATATTTTTTCCAATGAAGTTTCAATGGAAAGTATGATCCATCCTTAAGAAGATTTTTGGTCCAACCACGAGTGCACGTCTATTCCAAAAAAATCATGCTTATACTCAGTTTTTCTACTTTGGTGCTCTCAAGCTTATCGAACTAGTAGAAACAGTGAAAGGGAAAATCTAAATGAGAAAACCCAAATTAGAGGTCTCTATATGCTTCTCTAAAGGAAAAACCTCTTATGCTCTCAATAAGTCGAGATCCCTCCTCTACCCCAAAATAAATAAGAGCCAATGCATATTTCTCTTTAAAAAAATAAAAATAAAGGCGAATCAAGAGAAAGGCTTCCTGCGCAGAGACGTGAAGCAAGCAACTCCGTCGGGGTATTGTCCAGGCTCGCTGACAGTGGAGAAATGTTTGCATTCCTGCATGACTCTACCAAGGTATTGTCTAGGCCTGCTAGCAGTGGAGCAACACCAAAGATGAAAACTTATACTATGAAAATATTAAGTTGGAAAGCTACACTACCCTTCCTAACTCGAAACATTGTGATTATGTTGAATATTATGTTGTGTTCAACTAAGAAGGTATAATAGGGATCATGGATGTTTGTGGGGTAAGTGGGAAGGCCAAGGTAATTTGCATGATGAATCAACACTCCCTGAAGAAGAAAGGCCTTGCGTGGAAGGAGTTAACCAAAGTAGAGAAGGTGGATTCTAACAGTGTGTTGCCAAATGTTGTAGCAGCTACAACAGCCTCCAAAATTTTAGCCTCCACTCAAATTTTGGATCTTACTGTGGATCCTTTGATCAGTCATTTCTCAGTCACTTATTGGTAAGTTGATTATTCCAAGCTCCCTTCTTCGATCTTAAGAGTTGTTCACACTTTTATCTTTGTATAGGAAGTGTCATCTTTGGGTATGGGAGTTATCGCTTGTCATGCAAAGGGAGTTTTGGTTTGCTTCAAGGGCTGATGTTTGTGAAAATGAGTTGTCTCATCATATAGACATATGTCGCACTCATTTCCAAAGTTTCACGCACTATCACACAAGTGTCGTCATTATCCTCACAAATTATATCGTCAGAGCTGCACTTGTCGTAAGCTACAATAAAAGTTGTTACATTGAGCGAAGTATGTTTTCACATGTTCTGGATTATCTATGTTGTGTCACTACGTGTCCAAGTGTGTGGTATCAGTCAATTTCTATCACTGTTCACATCAGTTCCACTGATCCCATACTTAGCAAAATTCTGAAGGATTCCTAGCAACCTAGCCTCATCTAGCCTTCCTAAACTATGCACTTCGCATCTACAACCCTCAAGTTTTTCCCTTTCCTACTAGAACTGCGCAATGCATAGAAATCCCAACATCCCTTAGAATCCAAAACTGGTTAGAGTCTACCTCTAGTGACCTCCCCTCAACCAAATCTCATTTCCTTAAAGAACTGCACAGATTTGTCCCCCAACCCTCTTTGTTACCCAGTCTCCCTTGCCTCTGAAAACTATGCAGATTTTTCCTCTAGGGCCTCATCCTGTAGCAGCTACTACCTGCTTGAACTATGAAATTTTTTCCCCCAGTGGGCACTATTCCTTCTTATCCCTTAGTCTAGCCTACTCATTGAGCCTTCTCTCCCCCTGACCTTATACCAGTTCCAACTCATTCAATGGATTATCATGCAACATCTTAAACTAGTAGTTTATCATACTGATGTCGTCTTGTCATGAGTGGATTACAGATACATGAATTATGGTAGGCTATGGCAAGATGATTAAGAAGGAGATGAAGAAGGAGGACATGTTAGATGATACTTAAGGAGCTGAGGAGAAAACATAATTATCATATAAGAAGACCAAGGAACCGAGAGTATGATAGAAGATTGGGACCACATGATGACTCCATATGATTCACATCCCTTTGGAGGGTAGGTAAGAAAAAAAAACATATATTTCATGAAGTTGAATACACCTCTTAGCATAGGATGAATGAAATCTTATCATTTTCATATCATTATGTCTTCAATGACATGTATGGTTGCAAACACTCAAAGTCATTCCATGTGTTTCCTCTAATTTTTTTCTCCCTTTCGCTTATTGGATCAACTATCATATTTCAACACATTTTACTGTTATGTCATGTTTGTGAGTCTTTTTTGATGGTTTCGGAGGTCAACCTTTGTGTATATGATTTTTCCTAACCATGTAAACATTCATTGCACTCATGCACAAAGTCTTGAACATTGTTGCACAAGTGTCGTCACGATCGTCCTAAAGTTTATCTCCAGTGTCACACTTGTCACTTCTATTTATAAGACAATCACACAGAGGGAAATGATTTATTTTTTCTCTTTTGGTCTATGTTGTCATGTCATCAAAGTATGCTAAGTGTCTGATCACAAGTTCAAGTTCATCACAATTCTATCTTTCTCCCACACTTAGCCATTTTTCTAAAAATATCCCTGACCAGGAAACTCAACTACACTGGACCCAAACTGGATTGTGCATTGCATAGTCTTAGCCCCTCATTGTTGTGACCTTGTTGCATGGAACTGTGCAGTGCACAGTCACTTTCCTTGAGGGTAGCTGCACTACACAATTTCAGATCTCAGCAGCCTTCCTTGACCCCCAAAATTGCGCAGCAGTTCCTCCCAGTCTGACCTAAACTGCGCACTTCACATTGTCAATCCTCAATCTTTTCCCCTTTCCTATTGGAACCCTATAATGCGTAGAGAACCCAACCTCCCTTAGCCTCCAGAACCACGTAGAGGTGTCTCCCAGTGTCCTCCCTCAACCATATCTCAATTCCCTCAAGAATTGCGTAGATTTTTCCTCCAAGCCTCTATGTTTCCCAATTCGCCTTTCCTTTAACAACTACATAGAACTGCCCCCACATGGGCTCATCCTGGATCAACCATTTTTGGTTTGAACTGCGCAATTTTCCTCCCTAGTGGGGATTGTGCTGAAAAGTTTCTCAGTCAATCCTGAGTTGCGCCTTGCGCAATCTCAGTGATCAAGCCCTCTCTCTATCACCTAAACTGTGCAATACATAGTTACTGGGCCCTCTCTCCCAGCTTGTAACTTGTCCTAGGCTCATTTCATGGATAGTAATGCATCATATTATACTAGAAGGTTTTTGGATTGATGTTGTCCCTTCAAGAGTGAATTATAGGAACAGGTACACTATCAAAACATGGTGAGATGATGAAGAAGGAGAAGAAGGAGGGAACATTCCTAAAGACTCACTTGTACTTGAATGGACAAGTGAACCTACCAAGAGAAAGAGAAGGAACACAAGTGTTCAACCACTTGCCAAGACCAAAGATCTTGGAGACACTACGTTATCAAGTTATGTGAAGGAGAAAAGAAATCATATCCGAGAACACATCAATCGCTCAGCAACAATATCATCTTGAGATTACCACATCATCAAGCTAGTCCATGTTAGCAGTTTCATGTCAAATCGTGTCATGCGTTTTCATGTGCCACATCACTACTGTGAGCCATGTATATTGTGAATCAAATGTATTCTAAAGTGAAATTCCAATGGACACACAAGAATATGAAGATTCATCTAAGTTGAAAAGTCATAGGAAGTTGAACAATCATGAGGGTAGTCAAAGAGTCACAAGTGGAAGAATCACCCTTGGTTATATATATCCCCTCATTGTATGAGAAAAATGATTTTCACATTGGCTCCTCCCGCAAGGCATTAGAGAGACCAACTAGTTCTTTAAGGAGCAAGAAGTGGCTCCAATGTCCCACTATTGGGGCTAGTGATGTACAATGTAAATATGTGTCTTGGAACTTTTGCTTAATAAAAGAAGCCTTTTAAGGCTGGCACGTTCTTCATGCATGACTTATGAATGTTTGTAAGACTATTCTATGAACATTTTATTTCATGTTTTCTTTCACATGTACTAAGATAGTTGAACTATTTCAGTTACTTTAGTTCTTATCTTGTTAGCAATGTGTTGTAATGGTTTTTACTACTATCTCATTCTTGTGGACTATTCCATGGGATTCTAGACAAACCTTTCTTTGCTTATCAGTATAATGACCATCACATCCACTATGTACTACTCCACTAGATATTAAACAGATCTTTTCTTGTTCATTGGTTGTAACAACTATCACATTTGTTGTGAACTATTCCACCGGATGTTGGATAAGTTTTTTTGGTTCATGTGTGTCTCTTACTGGGTGGTACTATTACCTCTCATGGAGAGGCTCACTTTTCTCCACCCTGTTTCAGTAAGAGAACCTAGACACAGTTGCGTTGCACACTCACCAGGAACACTAACCTTGTTGTTTGAAGATACCATTGCAACACTCTCCTGTGCTTACAACTAGATCCAAGGTAAATCTTTAAGGATCTAGAAACCATGCCTTTATACCGAATGGGTATCCTAGAGAAAATAGTGTGAGGTTTGATTGGGACTTCATATCGGGGAGATCCCCTTGCTTGATGGATTTTCAACACTGTCAATAGGAAGAAATCTCAATTGAAACTAGAATTTAGTCAAGGGGGCAAGAAGAAATATTTGTCCAAAATTAAATGTTTCCATTGTCATGAATTCAGGCACTATGGCATGAAGCGTCCACACAAAAATGCAATTAATAAGATCTCAAGAGTAGTCACAGATGAAGCTTTGGCTTCACAGTTCAAGCTTGACTTTACCCTTATTGCATCCATGTCTAACACAATGATGGGGAGCATGTTGTACTTGGACTCAGGTGCATCGTTCCACATGACACGATCTAGATAATTTTTTGGTCATCTGGAAGAAAAATATTTGCAGATGCACATCTAGATGGGGGACGACGGAAGGTATAGCGTGATCGGGATTGGTACAGTCACGTTTCAAAGGGAGTCGAGTTCCCCCCTCAGGCTTAAGGATGTCATGTAAGTTCTTAACCTAAAGAAAAATATTGTATTTGTTGCAATTTTGGAAGACCATAGTTATGATGTCATATTTAGCAAAGGAAAGGCATTCCTGAGACACATAGCCATGGGACAGGTGAAGTAGATCGGGGTTCATGTGAAGAATCTGTATAAGCTAGATGTGGAAGATTATGTCACATTAAGCACAAAATTAGAGAAGGTGAACTTTGGCACAAAATACTTAGCCATTTTCATCATGGTGCCCTAAAGATTATGTAGCAAGTAGCCAAAGGCCTCCCCAAAGGAGCACTTGAGCAGTAGGATGTATGCAAACGATGTACCTTGGGGAAGTACACAAAATCCAATTTCCATGATCGGGACAGAAAAGCACATATAGCCCTTGAAAGGACCCACTTTGATGTCTGTGGACCTTTCTCAACAGCCTCCATTACTAGACACAAATATTTTATCATTTTTATTGATGACTTCTCATGGAAGTGTTGGATCTTCTTCATGCGGAAGAAAGATGAGACATTCTCCAAGTTCGTAGAATTCAAGGCACTAAAATAAACTGGCAAGAAGGTGAAGGTTCTCAGGAGTGATAATGGAGGTGAGTAGGTGACAAATGAACTTAAATATTTTTGTGCAAAAGAAGTCATTCGATGAGATATGATAACACCCCACAACCCACATCATAATGGAGTGGCTGAGAGAAAGAACTGTAGCATTGTGGGAGCAGCAAGGGTGGTGCTTCATGGTCAAGGCCTACCTCTAAATTTGTGGGTTGAGACATGGAGCATCGCAATCTATTTGCATAGTTGGAGTCCTCATTGGATTCTAAGCATGATTACATCAGAGGAGGGTTTCTCAGGGAGGAAGTCAGATGTGTCACACTTCAAGATTTTTAGAGCCTCTTTTTATTGCCATGTCTCTAAAGAATTAAGGAATAATCCAGAGTCGACAACATAATTGTGGGTATTTGTGAGTTACACGGAAACTCCCCACAACTACTCTGTGTACTTTCCATCCCTCAGAATGATAGTTGTGCGAAGGGGTGTAAATTTTGATGAGGAGAAAGCAATGTGGTGCTCTCTTGAGAAGGAGATTCAGATCCCAACAGAAGAGGAGATTTTAGCTCCAAAGGAGGAACCTCTAGAAGTTATGGGGCAACCACAAATTGATTAGAGAGTGGAGATAACCACTCAATCATAACCATCTATAGAAGGTAGAAAAAGAACGAGGGAAGTTTAAATACTTATGCAGGATATGAGGGAGAATGTGGGTGCTCCTTCAAATTAGAGCAGGCAAAGAAGGTCACCTAATTAGTACACTGGCTACATGGATCTAATGACTGAGCTTGTAGAGACTAGTCCATCCTCTTTCAAGGAAGTAGTAGAGATCCCTACATGGTTTGATGCAATGGTAGAGGAATATGAATACATTGTAAATAACAATGTTTGGGAAGTGGTCCCAAGACTAGCAGATAAATCAGTTGTGTGTTGAAGATGGATCATCAAGGTGAAGCAGGTAGCAGACGAAAGCATAGAGAAATGTAAGGCCATATTTATGGCCAAGGGGTACTCTCAAGTTGAAGGGATTTAATATGAGGAGACCTTTGCTCTTGTAGCAAGCTACTCATCCATTAGATCAATTCATGGTCCACTTGCACAGATGGGGTGGAAGATCCACCAGATGGATGTAAAAACAACATTCCTCAATGGAATTATTAAGGAGGAGGAGTACATCAAGAAACTAGGAGGTTTTGAGACATTTGATCGAGAGTGTCATGTGTGCAGACTTAAGCGAGCATTGTATGGTCTCAAACAATCACCCCGTGCTTGGTACGCCATGATCGATAGTTATCCCACTAGTTTGGGCTTCACCAAAAGTGACACAGATGAAAACCTCTAGCATATCTTCATAGAAGGTAAATTGTTGATTATTTTCTTATATGTTAATGATTTGATTTTAACTAGTGATGAGTAGTTGATCATATCTTGGAAGGAGGACCTTGTAAGGGAATTTGAAATGAAGGAAATGGTTCTCATGCACTACTTCCTCAGGTTGGAAGTATGGCAAGGAAATGGGGAATTGTTTGTCTCTCAAGGAAAGTATGCAAATGAGATACTACAAATATTCCACATAGAGAGTTGTAAACCCATGGAGACACCTCTACCAACAAACTAGAGGAAGGAGGATGCCACTTTAGGAGGAGGTGGATGCTACCATTTATTGGTAGCTTTTGGGTTCACTAATGTATCTTGTGAACACATGACTATATGTGTGTTATGCAATCAACTAACTAAGCCAAGTTATGGTGAGGAAAACCAAACTATTTTGGAAGGCAGCTAAGCATGTTCTATGATAACTGAAAGGAACTGCCCTATTTGGACTATGGTATAGACGAACATAGGGGGTGAAGTTGTGTGGCTTCACAAATTCAGATTGGGTGGGGAGTCCATCAAATCGAAAGAGCACATCAGGTGGAATTCTCAATGTTAAATCCACAGTGGTTTCCTGTTATGTACCTAGGGGGGGTAATATGGGGTACCAAGGGAGGTACCCAAAGTAATAATGTAATAATGGGATGGGCCATAGTAATAAATAAGGTGGTTAACCCATGTCATGTAAGGGACCACAAGTAGTTAATAATAATGTAAGGGGCCCATGGTATTAGTTGATGGTATGAGGAAACCATGGTAATGATGCATGGTATTGTATGTATGAGGCCTATATAGAGGCTAGAGACTCCACATGGAGAGATATGAAGAGAAGTATTCTTGTATGAACAAGCATATGGTTGTGGAGTATTCTCCTTCCTTAAGGAGTGAATGTATGGTGTTGCCCTACCTTAAGGGTTTGATCAATAAAGAATCATTTCATATTATTTCTGGGTTTATTTGCATTATCTTATACTTTCTTATCAGATCTATAATATTTATGGGTCAGATATACAACAAGCGGTATCAGAGCTATATTTCTGGGTTAGAGCTACAACATATTTATATTAAAATTGCTAGAAATAATATATTAAAAGTACTAGAAATAATAGTTAGTAATCGATGTAGGAATTTACAGGGTAAGTTCCTCAGACAGAACACCGAAAGGACACTGCTCACAAACAGATCACAGATCAATACACCAGTATTTTGACGTGGTTAAAACTCTCAGAGAGGAAAACAGTCCACGGCCTGCGCCAACGTGGCTACTACAGGCAATTTATTAATAAAAGAATGAAAATTTACATAAGCTTCTCTCATGCACGGTGAACCTACAAATGACCCTCCATGCGTTTTAAATAGAATTCATGGACCAATCGGGTGTTAAGCCACGGATCAAGTGTCGGTAATACCAAGGAGAGAATGACCGTTGGATCACTACATATCGTGACCGTCGGATTGTAAGTTACAAATGTACATAGTAAAGAAACACACTTTACCTAACTCTATACTAGACCAAGTTATACTTAACTATTCCTACGTGTCAGAATATCCTAACAATCGAAAGGGTTTAATAATAACTAATAATTAATATTATGTTATTATTATAATAATGTTATATTATTAGTCTTAATTAAGGATTAAAATAATCTTAGTTATCATTCTATTATATATACTAGATCCCTTCAGATTATTCATGAAAAGGGGGAATATTAATATTTAACATATATTAAAATATGTTAAATTTATATTCATTAATATAAATTTAATAGATCTATGCATAATATTATTAAATGTAAGGACTAAAACAATTTTAATTATCATAATATTATGTATACTGGATCCCTTCAGATTTGTCATGAAAAGGGAATATCTATACTGATATCCAACCTATATTAAAAGTAGTATTCGATATGATAAAGAAATTATTCTTACTATCAAATGTTAGGATATCAATATATAGTAATCTACTGGGAACCAGTATTGCTATTACTTGGGACATTAGTACTTGTAAGGATTTATTGTATTGTTATAATAGTTTTTAATTAAGGTAAGGGTAACAAATTAATATAAATTTACTAGCAAAGCGGTATATTTAGAACATAAATATGCTCTTTAAATATCTAACTCTTTAGGAAAGGAAAGAAAAGGATTATAAGAAATCAAGGAAGATTTCCAAAAAGGATCCAAGAATTATGGCTAAAGAAAGAAGGTTAAAGGATAACAAGGGGAAATTTTTTAGAATAAGCTATAAAAAGAGCGAGAGGAGAAGGGGAGGAAATGACTATGAGGTGAGGGCCGAGACCCAACAACTACTGATCTTCCAACCATCCTCTCTATTGAGATTGCATGGTCTCTTTTCAATGTCAATGGCTTCCCTAAAAGTTGTGAATGCATGGTTAAAGCCTTTGAAGTCACTAAGACATCGACCAAGAAAGGAATGCTTGATGACTTGGTCGATGGTTGGTATGAAACCATTTTTTAGTGCATTTTTAAAATCTACTTAAGCCCCATTTATAGGGTTGAAAAGTCATAACCAAAGGAATACACCGAACATTCGATTGTTGAACAGTGAAACTTGAAACTTGCCATTGAAAACGACATTGAAACTTCAATATAGTAATATACCTATTATTTAATCCAAGTGCCAATGTACCTCGATTGTTGAATAGTGAAGCGGCTAAGCCTAAAGGTAACACACGCTGAAGGTGGCACGTGACTGCCCGAAGGTCGATATGGAGTATGGATAAAGCACACATTGGCGACTGCCCGATATTTTGTTTGGACTTAGGCTCTTCTTGGTGGTTCCTCGATATTGAGTCTAGACTATGTAATAGTGAGTAGTGATTGATTGCTGAAGGTCTCGACGTATGATTTTTAGGCATGAGAAATGAGAAATAAATTTTGGAATGACTGACGTTTAGTTTTTAGCAATGTGGCATACCTAAACTTGAAAAACGCGTGCTCGTCTAGTCAAGGCTGGAAATCGAATAAATTGGAATCAATCACAGGAATCTACTTTAATCGGCAAGTCTCAAGTCAAACTTTCATTGACCATGATTTAAACTTGGTCAACGTGAGTTAGACTCACAAATATTTAGATCGGATCGTTTGGAGAGCAAGCAGATTCCAACTCATGATTAATCATGATTGATTGGTGAGTCCTGTTTCACTTCTTGTAACTGAAATCTGAACTGAAAATAGGAGATCTTACAATTGAAATTAATTGTGAATTTTCTAAACTAAAATTGGCCCATTAGCATCATTTCTACTTGTGGCTGGCGCATCAATGAAAGAGATTCATTTTAAATCAAGTTCATGGAGAAATTGTTTTATGGAAGATGTTTCTTTTATGTTGAGGAAGGCATAGTAATATTTTTTATTAAATTTGAATGACAATAGTATCTACTATGTATCTCTCGTATCTCATTATTTTTATCTCCTGTAACTCATTAAGGAAGTGGGGTAATAGTGGACATGTAGCATCAAGCTCCACTCCTTTTAATACAAAGTTCTGCATGAAAACCCTTGTGTCACTTGCACCACAAAGCCTTCGCTGTAGAGTGTGGAGTTAACACGTACCTCTGCATGACAAAAGCTACACATACCTTTTGACTTGGTTTTTTCACCTTTTGTCCATTCTTTGTTCGGAGTCTAGGACAACAAGCTCCACATACTTTTTTCATTACCTCTATGTGAGTGTAACTTTGCACATTTTCTCTGCTTCAACTAATATCAAAAGAATTTGTGAGCTTCTTTCAAGGCATGAATACATGCTTCAATCATGGAAATTAGCAAAGTTTCTGAAGAAAAAATAACGATGGAGTTATCCTTTTCCATTTCAAATATGTTAGGATTCTATTGAGAGTTTTTTAGAGATAATTATTATTGGCCCTCTACTTTTCCTTTTTCCTTAATATAAACTGCATCTATTTTTACATTTCTAATCAAGATATTTACATCAAATACTAGACCAATGGGTGAAGGACTTTTCATAAATGCTTCCCTGTCCAGTAGAAGAATAAATGGTCAACATGTTAGCTTGACTCCAATTTCTTGGCAGTTAATAATTGTTTTGAAAAATGACTACTCTTGTTTGAATCTAGAACTATGTTTAAGCTTTGAAAATGGATTTTCCTCCAAATTAATCTTGGAAAGGTCCTTATTAAAGGCTTCCCTATATCTCCTCCACTAGAATGAATATTTTATATGTTGAAAAGTATAGCAGATCTCCCTTTTGAAAATCCTAATCATCCCATTGTCACCAATAGTTTCTCCTTTTCCCCAAATTGGACCCAAAAACACATTGAGTACTTAATTATGATCCAACCTAAGAAATTTTGATTGACACTGCAACTCAAGAGCTATTAAATTTAAAGTGTGGGAATATGATTCCTCAATCTTTCATTGAATAATTAAATTGTTTTTGAATTTTTCATTTGTGCTTGTAGTATTTGGTACTGACCTTGTTTCACTTGAAAGGGTTTTTATTCTTGGACTATGACAACGCTAGTAAGATTTAGGACTTTTGCAGTATTTGTACCCATGATGCTTTTTGCAAGATGTATGTCCTATGTGGAAAGAAATAAGAATTTAGTTATTACCTCCTAAACTAAAGCATTGTTTCCTTAATTAGGTGTCATGTAACGTCCTCTACAAATTGAGGATGAATGGGATGTAATATCCTATCCATCCCCATAGACTATAGTCCTCCATAAAGGGGGGGAAACCCAAAAATACCCATTATTGGGCAATTTTTGGGGAAACTGGGCTTAACAAACCCAAATTTGGGGTTTGGAGTAAGGTTTATTGAATCACTTAAGAATATGAAACCTCTGTGAAAAATTTATAAATAAAGAAGGATTGAATTCATTTTGGATCACCAAGTGTGGATTAATTCATTTTTTCTTGAGCATTAGGTTCGATAGTTTTTTACCCCTTCTATCTCTTGTCAATTTCAGTGGTGAAATATTCCACCCTAGTTGGCATTCCCTTATTATCTCATTGTTTAAGCACAAGGGTCTCTGGCTGGTCAGCAAATTCTGTTGGATATTGGTCTCTTGTCTTTTTTTGAGCGCAAGATTTCCATTAAAGGTGAATGAATTTGGAGGACAATGCATGATAGCATAGTTCTGTTTGGCATAGACCTCTCTTGAAGGAAGCAATAAAGTTTCTGAGTCCTTAATATCTTGTTCTAGGCAAAGCACTTACCTTAGGCAGTGGATTTGTTTTTGGCACATGGAGTAAAGAAACTCTTTGCTTTATTTAGTTTTTGCATGCACAGTTAAAAGGATCACTTTCCTAGTTATTAATTCTCAGCCTTAGCTAAGGAATCATGTTTGCATATCTCATATCATATCCACTAGCAGTAGACTTTAATTGTCTTGTCTATCCATGCAAGGAAGGTGCATTATGAATAGGAGTTAAGAAAGTTCAGACATTGTTGTACATGTTTCCAGATTCATTGTACCTTCTAGACTAAAGGAAAAGTGAATAATAGTGTTTGAATTTTTTAGTTATTTCTTGTTTCAAAGAGTAATAAATAGTGATGTGATTTGAATTTCAAATATGTGTACTTGTTGTTACTTTCTTCAGTGGCATGTGCTTCCCTATTCAGAACAAGGGGTTTTTTGCAGTATATAGCCTCCAAAGCTTCTTTAATGCAAACTAAATATCAAATCATGCCCTTGTACTCCAAATCATCTAAGGCATCACCCTAGAGAAGTTACAAAGCATACCAATGAGCTTTGTCAAGCCAACTCCAACCCCATGTCACTATACAAGTGTTGACATCACTGCTACAAAAATTATTATGAAGTTTTACACCCTACACCAATTCCTAAGATGGATGCCCAAAGGTGTTCTAGAACAAGGCTCAACCTTCATTACCACATTTAAGACTTTTCAAAGGGATCGGTCCCTTTAAGCCATACCAATTTTTACACTTTCACAATTTGGCCATGTTCCTATCAATTTATATTTTGTACGGAAAAGTCAGTACTATTTTACATGTTTATTAAATTTAGGAACAATTATAGGTCAGCTACAACAAAATGTCAACAAATTTGTGGGTTAGGTTAGAATTTCTCCAAATACTATCACACATGTATATATAATCACACATTTTTCTTTTTAGATCTTGATTGGTTGAACAAAATGGTTCACTGCCTATGTAATTCTGTCCCATACCTCCACATCAATACTCATAATAACAATATTCTTAATTCTTCATCTGTGTGCACAGTAAGCTCCCTTTTGGTTGCTATTTTTTATGGAGCAACCTCTGAAAGTACACCTTTTACCGTAGAGATGTTGTTGTTGGATAGAAATCTCCAGAGGAGTCTTACACCAGACATATAAATGGCTATTGTATATCACAATAATAAGCATTAACATATGAAGATGTGTAGACCCTAAACTATGTGCATTCAATCCATTACCTTTTCTTTCATGGCATATTTTGTTTTGCATAGTAGATGTGTTGTGGCACTTGAGTGTGAAAGCATAAAAATTCTAAGGCCAAACCCAGATTCTCATGTGTCATGGAAATTTAACATATGCCTTGTTCACCTAAGAACTACTTGTAACTCATCTTAGGGTACTCATGTACAATCTCACTCATCCCACTTAACAAGTTGCCAAGATAAGGCTCATCACATCCAACCTTGGTCTAAAACAATTAAGCAACACAATTTACATCTTGACATGCCATAGCACCTAACATGTCTTAAAATGCCTTGGAACTATGTGGCATGCGTTAACATCCCCTACATTCCTTGGCATGCTTTGACACTCCCTAGAATACCGTGGCACTTCCTAACATGCCTTAGTAGTTTAGCATACCTTGGCATTGCCTAGCATATAACCTTGTCACTCCCTCCTTAACACACCTAGAACTCATTGAAACTCCCACTGACACACTCTTATTCATTAATTTCCATGCATTTTGAACTAGTTCTTCCTTATGTTCCGTTGACACCCCCTAACACTCCCTAGCTCACCATAGCACCTGACATATCTTTTCCTACCGCCTTAACACTCTATCATTCCTTGGCACTACATAGTATACCTTGTCACTCTCTCCTTAACACACCTAGACATCGCCGACACTCTTGTCACAAACTCTTATTCATTCATTTCCATGCATTTTTACCTAGTTCTCCCTTGTGTTTCCCTAGCACTTCTTATCACTCCTTGACACGTGTTGTTACACCCTAGCAACTATGACATGTTGGCATGTCACCCTAGCCTCTAGCATGCCTTAACACTGCCTAGCATACCTTGTCAATTTGTCCATAGCACACCTAGAACTCACTGAAACTTCTAATCACAAACTCTTATTTGTTAATTTCCATTCATTTTGACAAAGTTCTCCCTTGTGTTTCCCTAGCACTCCCAGTTAACACTTCATTACATGCGTTGGCACATCTTGGCCGCATGTCTCCCTAGAACTCTAACATTCCTTAGCATTGCCAAGCATGCCTTGTAACTCCTCCTTAACACACTTGGAACTCACTAACACTCCATGCCACACATTCTTATTCCTTCATTTCCATGCATTATGACCTAGTTATCCCTTGTGTTTCCCTAACACTCCCTAACACTCCTTGGCACACATTGGCACACCATGGCACTTGTCACATCTTAGTAGGATTTCCTAGCACTCTATCATCTATTGGCATTGCTTATCATATGTCGTCACTCCCTCCTTAGCACACCTATAACTTGTTAACACTCCCTATCATGCACACACATTCATTCATTTACATGTAATTGAAACGATTCCTACCTTGTGTTTCCTTGGTAATCCCTAGCATGTGTTGGTGACACATCCTAGAACCTAGCACACATTCATTGGCATGCCTTAGCACTTGGAATATCTTGACATGCCTAAAATTCCTTGGAACTTTATAACATGTGTTAGCACTTCCTGAAATTCCCTGCACACCTTGGCACTCCCTAGTTTTCATGCCCTCATAGATAACCTTACTTTTTTTGTGACTTGGGAACCCATCCAAGTCATTGAAAAATTAGTGTTCTTCCTAGACCAAAGTCTCCCTTTGTCTCAAACTTCCTTTTCCATCCTCTTATCACAATCGTAGGCTTTCCTCCTACAAGTCCTAATATGAAATTCTCCTAACACACTTCGTCCATGGGACACCTAGAATTCACTTACACTCCTAGGCATAATCTCTTATTCATTCATTTCCATGCACTTTGACCTGGTTCTCCCTTCTAATTCCCCGACACTCCCAAACACTCCTTGACATGCATTGACACTATCTGGCATATGTCAGTGCACCTTTTCATTCCTTGGCATGCCATGGAACTCCTTAATTATCATTCCCTCATAACTACCCTTTTCTTGTTTTAGACTTAGAAACCCAACCAAGTCCTACCTCAACTACAACAACTTTACCAAGTTACATTTACTACAACTAGACTATGCCTTGTTCCCCTAATGAACTGTAAATAATATTAGGCTTCTCATGTCCAATATTAACTCATCCCGCTTGACAAGTTACCAATTCAAGGCTCACATCGAACAGTGCCCATAAAACAACTAAGCAACATAGTTTACATATTCACATGCCATAACATCTGGCACGTATAACAATCCATTGGCACTACATGTCACACATTAACATCACCTACATTCCTTGGCATGATTTTCCACCCCCTAATAGACCCTACCACTCCCTAACATGCCCTGACACTCTAGCATGCCTTGGCACTGCCTAACATATACCCTTGTCACTCCCTCCTTAACAAAATTGGAACTTGCTTATACTCCCTATCACACACTCTTATCTATTCATTTCCATGAAATTTGAACTAGTTCTCCCTTGTGTTCTCGTGGCACTCCCTGACACACATTGGCACACCCTAGGACTTGGCACATCTTGGCATGTCGCCCTGGCACTCTAGAATTCCTTGGAACTACCTAGCATACCTTGTTACTCCTTGCTTAGCACACCTAGAATTCATTGACAATCCCTGTCATGTACTCTTATTCATTCATTTCAATGCATTTGAAACTAGTGCTCCCTTGTTTTTCCCTGACACTCCATAACTCACCCTGGCATGCATTGGCACACCTTAGCACCTAGCACATCTTGTCATGTTTCCTTGGCCTATAGAATGTCTTAGAATTGCCTAGCATACCTTGTCACTCCCTCCTTAGCACACCCTGAAATCACTGACACTTCCTGTCACAAACTCTTAATTGTTCATTTGCATGCATTATTTTCACCTAGTGCTCCCTTGTGTTTCCCTAACACTCCCTAACACTTCCTATCACTATTTGGCACACCTTGGTACCTAGCACATATTGGTTGCATGTCACTTTGGTACACTAGAATGACTTAGCACTGCTTAGCATACCATGTCACTCCCCTCTTACCACACCTGGAACTCATTGATACTCCCTATCACACACTCTTATTCATTCATTTCCATGCAATTTTACCCAGTGCTCCCTTATGTTTCCCTAGCACTCACTAACACTCACCACACATTAGCACACCTAAGCGCAATGAGTTTCACTAACAATCAATCAAAAAATCCTTCCAGAGTCTAGCTAGTTACTTGTTCTTCACTAAGATATTAGGGTTAATTTTATTGTATAGTGTTCAGTGTGAAAATATTACTAGGTGTTTTTATCGCATAGAGTAATTATGATCTTCCCCATGTACACAGTGATAACTGAGAAGTGTTTCCCATAATCATGCAAGTGGAACTTCAACATGTACATTAGGGTAGCCACAAAATATTTATCATATTTACACAATGAAAGGTGATAGGAAAATATTTACATTATATACGTGAATGTACTAAGATCATGACCATTAGCATCATATCTACATATTTACCACAAGATGAGGGTCATTACAACCCCTTAAAAATAGCCAGAAGGCCTTCTTCTTTTGCAGCTCCTTGACCACAAGGATTTAATCGAAAAACACATAGTTCCTTTAAAGATTTGTAGGTTGGGGCAGCCACTTCAAGCCCTTGAACTTAAAGATAATCAAATATTTGCAATTTCTTACAATAATAAGTCCATTATGCACACTCCTCATCTTAGAGTTGGGTGAGAGGGAGAATACTTGATTGATGCCAACCTTGTAAATGAAAAACTTTGCCTACTCATTTGTTGGACACTCCACCACTAGTTGACACCACTAACGCACACCAAAAGTCCAAGATACCCATAATATGTGCCCTACACCCAAGGGCTTAGACTACACCTCCATAAAATGTACCTTCAACTTTAGATGTCCCAAAATAGTAATATCCTAACCCTAGCCTATTTGTTAGATTTTTGTAACTTTCTCTTTAACTAACATTTGTTTTTAACTCTTTAATCCACTTACCGTATACTCTCTCTTGCTTTCACCCACCTAGTATACAACAACACTTATGTTTTTAATACCACCAAGTTAAGAGGGCATGTTTCTTTCTTACACTTAAATGTTTTCAATGCAACCAAGTTAAGAGCACATGTTTCCTTTTCAAATTCCAAAAGTATAACATGTCTATCTCTATAAACTAACAAAAAAATCATTACATAAAAAAGGTAATCTTAAAATTCAATTAAATTAGATTATTATTATTATGATAAATACACCAAATATGGAAAAATTGTTTTCAAACGCAACCATAAAAAAAGTGTTAGTTTATCAAATACAACTACAAACTTATTAAGCCAGCCTAGATCCATGTTAACCCAGATCTATCAAGCACCAAGAGGGATCCAATCTCTCAATGTGAAAACCTCTTTTTTGGCGCTTGGTAGATCCAAGCTAAGATGGATCTATGCTAGTTATATATATATATATGTGTGTGTGTGTGTGTGTGTGTGTGTGTGTGTGTGTGTGTGTGTGTGTCTTTCTTATTCCCTCTCTCTATCTCACCCCCCAAACATACACACTCTCTCTCCATATCTATCTCTCTCTCCCTCCCTCTCTCTCTCTACCTTTCTCCCTGTATGTCTTTCTTCTTCCTTCCCTCTTGCTCCCCCTCTAACTTCATCTCTCTCTCCTCTCTCTTAGTCATCTCTCTCCCTTTCTCTCTCACCTCCCTCTGTCCCCCACCATCACTCTCTCTCTCCCCCCTCCATCTTTGTGCCTCACTCTCTCTCTCTTCCACTTCTCTCCCTATCTTTATCCCCACCTATTCTCTCTCTCCCCTCCTCTCTTCTCTCCCTCTCTCTCTATCCATCTATCCCTTGTCACTCCCCCTCTCTCTCCACCTCTATCTCCCTATCCCTTAGTTCTTTCCTCCCTCTCTCTCCACCTCTATCTCAATATGCCTTAGTTCTTTCCTCTCTCTCTCTCGCCCTCCAACTCCATATCTCTCTCCCTCACTCTCTTCTTCTCTCTCTCCCCTCTCTCTCTCTTCCTACCTCCTCCTCTCTATCTCCCCCCATCACTCTCTCACTCTCTTTATCCACCCCCCATCTTTGTCATTATCTCCCTCCCCCTCTCTTCCCTTCACTTTGCTTGCTATAATCACTTGGATCCTTAGTTAACATAGATCTATGTTGGTTCTTACTGATATTTGTATTATATAAATTTCACATCTTTAAATACAAAAGTATTCTCATTTTTAATT